>VXBH01004987.1:11308-39749 GCA_013400035.1 Rynchops niger | reverse complement strand
CCTTCAAACTCCCCCCCCGCCCCCCCCCCCCTTTTTATTTTTTTTACACTTTATACATTAAATGGAAAAATCTCTCCTGACCCCTTTCCATTACAGTGACTGATACGTCAGTCAGAAAACCTCACTTTATGTTGTAAAACCTTTAAAATTTTTCTATAGCAAATTCCTATTCTCCTAATACGTAAAAATCAAACTACCACTACTTTTAATCTCATGGAACACTAGCAAGAAGGTGGGCTGGACAGTATTAGTGCATTTTCCTTCAGCAGCAACCATTGAATACTTAATCAAACATCCCATGCCCAACAAAAAGAGAACAGTCTAAATAAAGGTTTTATATTTCCAGTGTGCTCATATTTTATTGTCAGTGTCCTCAGTGCTTACCTTGACATTCATTGGCATTTGTACCTTTAGTCCACCCTGGGGGGGAGAGGAGGGGAGGAAAAAAAAAAAAAAAAAGGCATTTATGTAAAACTTAAAGTTCTGTCATGTATTTTACAGTACTATCAGATCACAAAGCCTTTGTAATTATATTCACCATTTTCAGTGTTGGCCAAATCAAAAACTAGTTTAAATACTCTGATAATTCATAAAAGCCAGGGACACCATAAACCTGACCTACAAACAAAATCAGTGCATTGATAAGCCTGTAGGGGTGTAAGCAATTTTAAATTAGTCCGTTGTTGTCTATTAGCACTCTAAAGCAAATATTTACTTTGTGTTTTTTTAATTCATTTACACTGACCAATTTTTAAAATGTAACTTTTAAAGCTGTGTTTTATATATTTCAAGTTTCTTAAGCACAAGTGATGGAACTTTAAGAAACTATAGAAGACATATTCACGTCTATGGTCAAAGAGCATATACAACAAATGCATTTTCTCTGGAAATGTTAGTGAATGATGTTCTGTGGGGAATAAGACACCTACCTCCCATGAGTGGCTAACAAGACAGCTGCTAGATCTTATTCCTTTGTGGCTCTTAAATTTTCTTTCTGTAGACTTGCTATGTATACAGTAGAATTATGTGTTATACCCTTCCACATCTCTTTCATATTTAGATCTACATGCTGTCTATTGTAACAAAAATTAGCTGCACCTCCCAAGATTTTTCTGCAATGTGTGGTCACAGGAATGCTACTATTTTTCAGTAATACACTCCTCACCTGGTCTTTCATGCCCAGCAGACTCCAGTCATATCATTAAGAAAGAAAATCAAGAACTTCTGAAAAGTCTTTTTAGTTAATGACTTGGTGTTGGTTGCAAGTCAATTACGAATCTTCCAGTTACGTCTTATTTGGTCTCCCCTCAACAACAGCAGTTCCCCAGGAAGGTGTCCTAGGGAATTAGATGCTTCCTCTGACTATGTGTTCTCACTTGGGCAGATGCAGGAGCCCAGCAAGCCTGGAACAAGCGAAGGCTGTGCCATTACAACACTGCAAACGCACTGTGGTGTGAGAGGAGTCTTACATGTTTAAGGATTAACTCTGAAAGGATGTTAGAACCTAAGTTATATTTAGATCAAAACCTTTGGTAGGAAAAAACAACGGTAGAAAAAGGCAGTCACACAACCTATTAGGGAACTGGGAAGTACTCACCATTTTTAAGGGACGCAAAGACTTGACATCTGCTGAAGGAATTTCAGATGGTGAATCGCATTCTTCCAAAACCTTCATCTCTCCCTTGTAATTAAAGTCTGAATAAGCAAGCCATCTAGAACAATAAGGATAAAGGATTTATTATCAGATACGTTACAAACACAATGATCTTATTAAAATTACTTTTCTTCTTGTACTCAGAGCTAGACAATGTGTTTTAATACTGCCAGCACATCAAAACCATGCTCTATTTAAATACACTGGCAACATCAATGCTAAGATGGTCTCAGAGACTTTTTCTCAATCCAAGCTAAACATGAACGGAAGAGCAGAAAATTACCAATTACTAAAATACCAATACCTTAAGAAGCCAGTTTGTTACACTGTAGTATACAAAACCAACGCTGGTATTGAGGATGAGACACTTGCATCAAGTTTTACCTAGGACTGCCACCTTAGGAATTAAGAGGCTTCTAACATCAATCTCACTCAGTTTTTTCAGTGGAAATTATTAAAATACAATTATTTACAGCAATCCGTTGGAAAGCAGGCTATCATAATTTTAATATGAAGATTAAAAATACTGAGACTCCTTCAGGCTGTTTTAAATCAGAAAGTAAACTGAATGCAAAAGCTGGACACAGGGTAAGTAGACCAAATAAGGAATGGAGGAAGAGGCATTTAGCCATACAGAAAATTACTTTCTTAAAACTACAATCAGAGTCTACAAGCAGTTAAAACCTAGACTAAGTTCTATCAAAACTAAGACAAAACTTCATTTTTAATTCCTTCACCACCTCAAGCTTCACACGCGTATTGTGAGATGACAGGAAGGAAGGCTTGGCTCACATGGAAAGGCAAACTCAAGACTCTTTTCAACAGAATAGCTAATGTCATTCTGCAATTATTTGTAAGAGGCACAGAATTCTCAAACTTCAGGAACTGTGAAATGCTGGCCATTTACCCAGGAAACAGACTACTCTGCTGAATACAGGAAAATTCTAGGCTACTGAGGGGCCTGTATCATATTGCGTCACCTCTCTCCAGAAAGCCAGGATATGGCTGCAGCTTGAGGAATACTTGCATGATGTAATATTAATTTTTTGGAATTCAGCCATTGTGTTATATCTATAACAGGGTGGGTGACTAGGGAAACAGTATCTATTCTCCAATGAACTGAAAGCTAATGATAGCTGAGCTGCTTGTTCTATTTATAAAGCTACTCAAAGATAGAATTATAGAAGACTTCTGCCAGCAACTACAGGAGAAACGCCTTCAAAAATTTGGTTCCACTGCTAGGAGGCCACATAGCACAATGCTGAAGTGCAGGGCTGGGAATATCTACTATATGTTAACTGATTTGTAGCCAAAAATACCCAAATACTGTTCCTATTGCTGACTGACTTTCACCCCATGATGACTTTTGCGCCTCTACCTGCTGGGCAAAATGCTGTTAAAAGTGTTCAGTACTCACATTCCTGATTTGATACTTATATAAGGGTTTTTCTCAACATCCAGTTCTTCTAAATTGGCAACTGCACTCTGTATGCAGATAGGAAGTCCCTCTGTAGCACCAGCTGCCAGGCAGAACTCTACCTCTGGAACGTCACAGTCCTGCAGAAACAAGTCAAAAGGTAAGGCTTACCCACACCTGCCGAGTCTGCCCCATTGCAGTGGGGGAAGACCAGTAATGTCTCCTTTTCCCCCCTGTCTTCTCACCCTTCTAATCTAACTCCTGGTTTCATACGATGGAAGGTTTTTAAATGAATACTGGATTTTTAGAAAAGCTAAGGGAAGTAAAGTTCCAGCTCCCACTCACTTTCAAATAGAACTATGCATATATGCCTATTGGGCTACCTTCAAAAAGCTGTTTAAAGACTCTCCAAGTAAATGTTCCAACATTATTTACTGATAGAGAAACTATGTATGTAATACTGCTGACTGCCTTTTCTTTTTTTTTTAAAGACAGTGCTTCCATAACACACATAGAGATAGATATAACACATGTATAATTAAAACTTTCTAGAAATGTCTAGTACTTCATTCCCACTTCCCCCCCTCCGTGATAATTAGGCTCTGTAATGCATCTGCCTGTGGTTTCAAGTTATATCGAGTTCAATTTTCTGTCATGCTAAATAAATCTACAGCATTTTGGACAAAGAAAGAAAAAGAACAGTACTGGAAAATATTTGCTTTGTTAAGTAAACACTTTGGCTGCTTTTCTGTTACTAAGGAGCAACAACCTCTGTTACCTTACTGAAGGTTTTCTATTGATAGAGACTATACTGAAGAACAACTTATTGAACACATGATCTTCTCTAGAATTTGCAGGGATTTTAGTGAACCACATTAAATTAATAATATTTATATAAAATGCATTGCCAATATTTTTCAGCATTTGAACACATCAAGAATCAATGAAGATCTTCTGTAAGGCCCTGCTTCTGCAGTGCATTACAGAACAGTCTTCCTGTTACAGTGAAAGGCAGCACTCTCATGTGCTTACAGAGTTTGCTCAGCTGTAGCTGGAAACCTTCAGTGATAACTTCACACTACCCTTTCCCTTATCCTCCTGACTCATGGCGCCATTTGCATTAGGCTAAAGGGCTTGGATAGCTTGAAGAGACCCAGAAAGTCCTAAATGTGGGTGGAGGAAGATGCTCCTTAGATGTGCACTGGAGAAGAGGGACAAGAAGCTGTCCCTGAGGGTGCCCTCACAGGAGCACCTGGTTGCTGGATTTGTTGAGGACCCCAGCAGGGTCACATCATGACAGAGATCCCACATGGCTTGTGGCTTCTACCAGACTCCAAAGTCAAAACACAAGAGCTTGCAGAGGAACCCAACATCAGGGCACAAAAGCTCTTAAAGCTACAGCACCTCATCTCATGACACTACCTGCTTGTCCTCCCTTTTCACATAGGTTTTGAGTGGAGCTTTCAAACGATGGATAACATCCCACAGCTAGAAACACACCTCTTTTTGGTTAGCAAAGTTCTTTCAGTAGTTATTTAACTGTCAACAATAAATATGGCAATTGTAATAGATGGGCTTCAGGATATTATTTCACTTTCCTCATGAGACCTGAAGTAAAACAGTATACTGTGTGTTGGCAACTCATATTTCCTCTGTATTGTGCCTTGCAAACAATGCATGTTATTTCTTTTCAGAACAAAAACTGCAATACCAGAATTTTTATTTTCAGATGAGCAAAACCAGAAAAACTAGGAAAACAAGACTTTTAGTACAATGCTACTTTATGGCAAAGTGCTAAGGAACATCGTTCCTCAATTCTAAGTGTGTTGCTAGACAAGTTTTTTTAAAAAAAGAAGTCTCCTCATAGTTTTCACACTTATTAAATCACAGTTAAGAATTATTTGATGTTCAGGGTTGTTTTTTTTTTTTTTTTTTTTCCTAATAATACCTGATACATGAGAAGGCTGACATCTGTGAATCCAACAATAAAGACTGATACGGAAAACCAGAAGTTGCACCTATAAGTATTCCACAAATAATGATGCTAGACTCTTAATGGTTTCAGATAAATTCTGAAATGAAGTATTTACAAGACTAGACAAGTGGCAATGTAAAGTACGCTTGCCTGCGGGCTCAGACAGAATATGAGACAGAGTATTTTTAATTTTAATTCAGTAGGAGGTTGTGTTTTTTTTTTCCATTTGAAGATTGGAAAAAGCCAGTCTGTATTCTCTTTTCAAGTTTGCTTTCCTGACTCTGAAGCTCACGAGGCAGGTTCCACCCTCAACAGATGAAGAATGTAGCAGTTCTCCAAAGGGCAGGTAAAGCACAAGCACTCATAATAAAATCTCTCCTACTTATCACCATCTCCCTCCAGCCAGATTTTGACAGTCATAAAAAAACCTCTTCTCATTGCAATGGCATTTTTGTCATTGTTAGATTAAGTCCACAAAGTCCTTTCATAAAGTGTCCCATAGTAAACTGAGGTCTCCGTCAAAAGCAATTAAAATACCTATTTTTAAAGGTAATAACATGTTTGAGCAAGAATTATATTTTCTAATCACTTTTATTTAAAATCCAAAATGTACATTTTGACTTAAATATTGAATCTGCAGACTGCAGAAAATGAAAAAAATCAGTATTATTTAGGAGGTGAACACTATGTATTTGCAGATGTACACTCAGATACTATGCCATTAATTTATATCATTTAAGCACATAAACTTTAGCTTGGTAAATATTTGGCCTAGCATGTTCATATTTGCCTGAGCATATTTAATAGGCATCATTACTTTCAGAGGCTTCTCTAACATTCCTAATAAAGCCACCATCTTTAGAAATAAAATGAAAACCACACGAATATGATAGCATTCAGGTTGAGAACTAGGTCCTTCAGTTCGAAGCCCTTTCATTTGCAAGGCGTCAAGATTTTCAAATAAGATACCCACATGCAAATCTATTACCATGCAAAACTATTACCACAGCGTTTCAGGCCAGATCCAGAACTGGAAAGTTTCCTTCATATACCGGCCCCCTCCCCAGCCCGCCGACCCTGCCACCCTATCACAATCAGTCCAAACTCATGCCATATTCATTATCCTACTGACACGTCAGGCAAAAACAGAATAAAAAGCACAGCAAACGTAACAGGTAGTTAGGTTCATTTCCAATGATAATTCACGACCAGCAAATGCTTAGGTAGGTCACAGCCTCCGGGCATCCCACTCTGTCTTTACTCTGCAGTACTCTTCTCCTACCTCCAGAGTTAATTCTGGAGGGTCTGTGCTTCCCTCATGGTCTTTTGGGAGCAGAGATGTTTTCAAAAGCACAGGAAATACTCTCGCTAGCTTGCAGAGAAGACACTTCCAAAACAGTGACGAACCTCTCAGCAGAAAGGTTAAGGCTTCTTCTGAAGAGGGTCAAGATGACCCTCAAGACCTTAGCATTAAATATTACTCTTCGGTGGCTTCTGACATTTTTCTAGTCTGACCAAGAGCTCCAACCAGAGCCTTCAACCCCCTCAAGGTGGTCTCAGCTGTTTACCCTTCTTCCGATCTAGGGTTATAGCCCTAACACCACCAGCAGGGCTACGGAATTTCAGCACTGCTAGATCTTCTCCTTGGAGCGGTAAGCTGTTGACTGAAGTGATCAAAATAGCCTATTTAAATGAGGTAGTCCTTTATGTCAACAACAGGACAAAGAATTACTTAAGTCTGACTTCTTAAGCTAAAGCCAAAACAATGATGAGAGAAGAGCCTGTTGAAAGCCAGGCCTAATTAGTTCTGCTATCCACACGATTGCTAATACAGTCTAGACATGCATCTTACTTTCAACACACAATTTATCCTTGGGAGGTGTCAGCTTCTGCAACTTTTTTTTTTTTTTTTTTAAATCTTACTCTTTGTTGATACTCCAGCCTTTTTTATCCATTCATAATTTTCTCCCAGTTGTCCTGCTCCATACCCCTTTTGCTCCTACCTATCACCACCAAACCAAACTACAGAACTCAACAGGGCTGGTAGTAAAGTCAAATAATATTAAGGAAATTAATTACTACTGCCCTGAAAATACCAACTAGCCAATGACACAATCTGAAGCTACTAGGTGTCTTCCTATGGCATCTGAACAAAGTAGTCACTGCTTGAATTAATAACTTCTTTTCACCTAGCAAACCACACCAAAAAAAAGAAACACACCCTCCATGTAATACTGTGAACATTCCCATTACAAAGAGCTTTGCTTAAGGAGAGTCCACAAGGAATCCAGTTATTCCCTGCCTAACTGTTTTGCAGACAGAGATTATAAACTGCTGTTTCAGATCTCATCACCTTGCAAAACAGCGGTTTACAAGATTACTTGAGTATGGAAACATCATCAACTCTTCTCAGCTCTTGTTTTTGGGAAAGAAACATTTAGCACGCTTTCTGGGCTCCCAGAAACAGACAGAAAAAGCCCTCCAAGTCCATAAGATTAATGTATGCCTTTGCAGTAGACCAGAGAACTGACCTGGCTAAAGAGATTGTGCTGCAGGAGCTGCATTGAACCTGTGTGTGCAGGCAGATTTTGCTACCTTAGGCCCACGTTGACTTGCCTTAGTGGAATTCAGACTCCTCATTACTTCAAATAGGTCTTCGTTTTACTAGTTGCACGATCTGTTCCTTTGGGATCTTCCCCCCTTCCTCCTAGGTTCCTTCAAATTAAACACAGATGGATACATCTAATGTGTATCCACAGTAAGTCAAGCCACAGGCTAACCACAAAGCTAACAGAACCTTTGCTTTTTGTGGAGGCTTGAAGCCAAATCAGAGGACGAAGCTACTGGCAGACTGTTTCTCAGCAAACTAACATCTGCCAGTAAAAAATAAAAATAATATTAAATGTACCTCCTACTGTTTCTTTAGTAAACATCTGGTTTTTTCTTCTTGGCAAGCCATTTTCTTCTCAAATATTTAGCCAATTTTCAAATCTGCTAACTCAAGGCATCTGAGCAGTTGTTAAACAAGCACCATAAAAAGCCAATAAAGAATTAGAAAGCAAGCCAGACAGCCTGGACACACAGGCAGTATGACCAAACTAGGCAGGAGAAAAGCCACTGAGCTACCCAGCCTATGAAAATGACAGTAAAACATGTGATCCTGCAGATCACACACAGACAAGCTGCCTGAAGAAGAAACAGCTATTTGTCAATTAAGAACAATGCCTGCGTTTTTCACAAAAAAGGAAGAAGAAAGAAAAGTAGCACTTTGGCAAGCTACATTCTAAAAGTAGTTCCACAGCAGCTTAAGTACAACCTAAAAAAGAGGGACACTTTCGCAAATCAAGGTTTAGAGGACAAAACCCAAACTAGTGAGTTCCACCACACCCACACTAGCTCCAACCAGCCCTATGGACTAGCAGGAGAAGTCCTCCCAACCAACCATACCCACTAGAGGTTTAAGTTACACAAGAAACAGTGTTGATTCCTGAACTAGTATACTGTAAACAAAGCTTTCCATCTGTCTTCCACACAAATGAACCGCATACTGGAAGAACAATGCTCAAACCTATTTAGCTGTATTACAAAGACTTTTATCAAGCAACGATGAAGCTAACCACACTGCCTTTCCTATTGAAGGGTTTTCTTTGATACGCAAGACACACCCCACTTCCCCTGGCTTCAGACCAGAATTCCACATGTGATTGTGATACTACTTTAATTATTTAGCCGCCTTCCACATTACTGATCAATATTCATACTCCATATTGGTCAAATGCATTTAATTTGTTTAGCTCAAATAAATGTTAACCTCATTATTCATGCCCTCAGCCAGCCTCCTTTGAATTTATTTATTTATTGTCAAGTCTTAACAAGAGAATGAAGATTTTCTAATTGTTATGACATTATGGCCCTGGACTGACAAGAAAAAGGTTATCAGTTTTAAAATGACCTCTATACCAGCAAAGAACAAAGAAACACCACTATTTCTGAAAAACTTTCACATTGGGATACAAGTGTTAATTCTCTCGCAGTAAAGGGCTATTACCCTGTGAATAACTGGAATGTTGTGCTAAACAACAAGAGCACTAAGTCTTTTTAAATCACATGATCTGGTAAATATATTTCCCATTCACTGCATAACAATGGATGCATTATATTTAGTTTTAGGCATTTGATTCCTATCTTTTCAACAAAAGGCCTTTTAAACTTGTGGCTGTACACAGAGCCAGATGCTGAGGTGCACCACTTGTCCGCATGGAACCCCTACAGATAGCACAAAGCTGTAGAGGGAGCGACAGTAATTTTTGGAGGCCATGCCATACAAACGGGATTGGAAACTCAACTACTAATTTCTGAAAGAGAATCCATACAGACACGGTAGACAGCCTAAGCTTAAGATAAACATTTGGAAAATATGAATTGACTCCATTTAATTTCAATTAACTGGACAGGTAAACATCTAAAAGGAAGGGAGTCACTGTGTCAGGTAAAGATGGTGGCAAAGTAAGATAATCCATCTGCTCATTACCTTCAGGAAGAAAGGGAAATTTAGTGCAAGAAAAGCCTATCTTGAAGGAAAATTTATCTTGAAGGTGAAAAAATGTGATTCATAGCAAACTTGAATAAAATCAGAAACACAGCATACACACATTGTCCGCTGCTAGTAATACACCACTATTGCCAACAGAAATTAACGATGTGTGTGAGTATGTTATCAAAGTCTATACCTTTGTTACATGTCTGATTGAACCAACTGTGAGGTTTCTTCGACGATGTTTCATGCCCGGGAGATCCCAAAGATGATCCAGCACAGTCTCTCCTTCTTCTAGTACGTATTTCCGACCCTGGAACTTTGGTTTCTCATAAAAAATCCAACTGTAATAATAATATCATGAACTGAATTGCTGCTGTTAGGTAAAGATTGTCCTTACACAGCACATTCGCTAGAAAGGTCAGTAATGAGCTCTTCTTATCAAGCCAACTATCAGACCTTTCTTGTGCTGTCCCTCAGTAGTCACATTCACTTTGGATAAATACAGGGCTTGTACTTCTGTGCTTTAAAAATAAAATACACACTTCTCCTCCAGGACGTAGCCTAGCATAACTTAAAATATTAACTGTGTAAAAATACAGCTAAAGCACAATGTAAATAAAAAGCCTTATTTTACCGGAACAAATATATTAATTAACACATCAAAACAGGTCCTGTTCAGGCAGATACTACACAAGGCATAAAATATATACATACTAATAATGGCATTCAGTATTTCTTAGGGCATGAAATAAATGTATGCAAACCCAAACAAAGCTGCTTCAAAACTACATAAATGTGACATGCGTTGTTACTATGGCTGACAGTCAGAAACATTCACTGTAAGCGCCACCAACTAAATTCCAGTGCAACAACTGACATGGTCTCAGCCTCAGCTTCCCAAAGCAAACCAAGAAACACTTGCAAAATCTACCTTAAAGGCACTTGTATTTCCTTCTGCATCCACATTCCTCTAAATGCTACATTACAAACAACAGCTGAGATTGTTCATTTTATGGTCCTTTTGCAACAGCTACTGTATAATGAAACTGAACTGTAAAAAAAAAACCAACATTTTCTTTGGCATACACGTGCTTCTAGCGATGATTACGGCTGTACTGTCTCAGCACTTCAGGCAAGAAGTCTAAACTTACTTGTGGTTCTATTAGAAACTTAATGTTTGAAGCTAGTTCCCAGGAGAAACAACGTATATATATTTTTTTTTGTACTGCAGCATTTGAAGCCTTGTTTCAAGCTTTTTTCATTGGTACCAGTCTTATTATAAAGAAAGAAAAAGACACTCTCGCAGATCAGACGTGTGTCAAAAATAAAAGAAATGAAAATAAAAAACATATACAGTCTTTTGGAAAGACTTTATTTAAATATGACCTGGATTTCTTACCATCCTCTAATTATCCTAAGTAATGCTCCAATGGGAAAGATCCAGGACGTGGTATCTAGCACATCAGAATTAACTTCTTGTTTACTTTTGCTGCCATAAATATCATAAATAATAATCTGAAACAACATACAATGCATACAAATGAGGCTCCATTTCAACATACAGTGCAGACAGTTATTTTTTGCTTGGAATAAAACCTGTTTCACTTTGTGCCCACTTGACTGATATGCTACGCATTTTCTTCTTTTATGAAGCACTCTACTCAACTAAGCCACCAGCTGCTGACAGAAATATAGTAAATTTACCAGTGGCAGGATTTCTAATAATATAATCTCATTATTAGCATGTGCAAGCATATGCACCACCAAAATATAGAAAACTGGGCTAACCACTTCAGATGCTTTCCTTTCAAAAATTTTGGTATAACAAATTATTCCATGTATCATATTGATCTGTGCGACACAAATTCAGCTTACCTTTCCTGGTCTTGGATTGTATTTGAGACTTGCCCTGTCAACGAGGTTCTGAAATTAAAAGGACATGGAAAACAACTATTAACCTCTACAACAGTAGCATAAAGCATAGACAGATTATTCTGGGTCCACTATTCCTTACATGTATGCAACTGTCACTAGCAGAAACAATCAAGATTTGTTTCACTGTCATTCAGAGTTGGTATAAATAGTTTAACAGAATCAAACAATCAGCAGAAAGCAGCAGGTGGTAGAAAGGAAGAACTATTATGAAAGTTACAACTTCTGGAGATGTCTTACCCTTTCCTAGCAAACAATAAACTGCGTGTTGTAACAGTGGCAAAACCAAAGCAGGCCTCTACCAGAGACTGAAATATTCCCAACATCATGGGAAGTCTTTATTCTTCAGTTACACATTTGGTCAGTGCGGCCTTTTCAATTTCTAGATATTAGAAGAACTGTTTCCATACCCTCATCTGCCATTGCTTTAAATAAATTAAAGAAGAAACACTAATCTGTGGAAGCAGCTATATTACTTGCTAATTGAACTACAATTTGTAGAAGACTCTGCAATGAAACAATCAAACAGACCAGTAAAAGCAGGTATTTATACTTTTTGGACAACGCAGCTCTACTAATCTCAGAAGTAGAAGAAATCAAAGAACAAATTTCATACAAAAGGCAGTTCATTCATCTTAAAGTTGAAATGTCCTTAACATTGACAAGTCTGTGTTTTGCTACTATACAGACTTGCTATTATGCATATTTTCCTACTGTACTTTCTGTTCACATTTTCTGTTTTACAATTAAGTCACTTTCAGCTGTGCGCTGAACCAAGAATAGTACATTTTAAAAATTATTTTATAAGAAGACTTTTTTTTTTTAAACTATTATAATACATAACAGTAATTACGCTGTTTAAGATCAACGAATTAATGTTAAAAAGGGAGCAAGGAGAACAGGGAGACAGCAATTTTGAATCTGGGCTAACCACTTTGATTACTAATATGATGTGACACAACATCTTACCACTGACAGTTCTCCCAGTTTTGGCATGGTGTTGTCTTGAGACCAATGAATCTTTGGCTGCAACATATCCTGGAGAATGCTTCCAAACCTGGTCGCCTTCTCAGAGGAGCAATTGCTGGCAGATTTCAAATACTGGTAGTACACACTTGTAGGAGGATGCTTGAGAGTGACATCAGTTTTCTGTGAAACTGGCTTACAAGGTGTTTGACTGGGAGAAGCCATATCTGGAAACAGTTCTGGTTGCTCCTTAGAGTCAAGTTGTTCCTTTGAAAGAAGTGGTGATTGTTCAGGAAACAAAGATCTAGTTTGGTCATTTGACTGAAGGGTTGATTTTGAATTCCCTCTCCACTGACTAGAAAGACATTCTCCTTCTCTCTCAACATCAAGCACATTTTCTTCATATGATGTTTCTTCCTCCTCCTTGTCCTCCACTCCCTCTTCCTCGTCCTCTTTACTGAACTGAGCAGTAAACTGTAAGCGCTCAGAAACCGACTGGAGAAGGGATAGCACAGAAGTGTCGTCAGTATTCTCTTTAGATATTCCACTAAGACGGCCTTCTGGTGACACATCTGTGGAAAGTAAGTCTTCTTGGGAGCTGTCGTCTTCATATATTGGAGACAAAGAGAAAGGATATATTCTACAGCGCTTGGCCTCCACGCTCAGAAATGACTCCGAGCTACGGCCATCTGCTGCTTCATTCAACTTCTTATCCTTCCCATAAAGACCGGCTGGCTCGCATTTACTCTTTGCTCTTTCACACATTAGATGATCTATATTATCCAAAGGCAGAACAGAAGAAAGAGAACCAGTTTGCGTATCATCAGTTGAGACAGCTTTGTTCTCAGTTTGAAGGGCTCCTTCATAAATGATAGTGAAAGAACTGTTTTCCCACTGTTCAATTAGTGGAGAAATGGCCAAAAGATCCAATGGTTCCTTCATGTCATCACTACAGTCCAGACCATTTTCTTCAAGCCGATCATCTCTCTTCATGTCATGATCCTTCACTTGCTTCAGATTCTCATTATTTTGCACAAAAAGTGTATTGAAGCAGTTTTTCCCATCACTGCCCTCTCCAATAACAGACAATACCGGTACAGTGAACTGTGCATTTAATCCAGTATTAACCTCTGCTATCTCAACTGCCCCTTCTGCTAGTTTCTCTTTACTCTCCACCACCTTTAGATCTTCTAAGGTTGCTTTTATTTGTGCAGATACCTCTTCTGCAGCCTCTCTTCCGCAGTGTTCATACAGACTGTCCTCTGCATTGCTTTCCAGAGAACCCTGAGGACTGCTTTTGTCTTTGGATTCACTCTGCATGCTGATACATTCTTCATCAGGCATAAAAGACGACAAATTAACATTTACAGTTGGCAGCAACGTGCACTCTGGCGTATTTGTATTACTGCATGAATCTTTTAACTGCAGTGACAGAAGCATCTCTTCAGTCACGCTAGCATCTCTATGTACTAAGTGTGAAGATCCATCAGATTTTCTACTAGTTGCTGATCCTCCAGCTGTGCCACAGAACTCTGCTGCAGCCAGATGTTTACACACCTTTCTATTTTGTCTCTCTTTGGCTGGTGTCATCAGATCTGATTCTGGCCTTGCTGAACTACCAGTGGTTAGAAATCCATTTGTTTGACACGTGAATGCATTATTTGGTATCTTTTCACCTCTTTGGGGCCAATCTATGCCATTTTCCATACTATTTGGAAGTAAAGTAAGACCTGAGCAATCTGCCTTTTCACAGTTTACAGCTACACTCTGAGTTTCTGTCTTCTCTGTTGGTTTCTGTGTTTTGGCAGGTAACTTCATATCCAGGTTTAAAATTTTGGGGGTTTCAGCCTTAGGTTCAGGCTCAACCTTTTCAGAAGGCCTTTTATTCTCACTGCCTTGCCACTGATTGGATGCCAGCTTTTGTTTGGCTGAGTTAATGACTTCATCAATTATTTCTTTTGCTTTTAGTGCTAGTGCACTATGTAGGTCAATTTTATCAGGGATGTAAGTTAGTATCTTTTCATCTTGATTATTTGTATTCACTGTTTCATTTCCTGTAAATGAAGATAAGCCTCCTCTGCTGCTCTCATTAAAATGTTTTAATGACTGCACAGCTGACTGGATTTCTTCTGCTTTCAGCTGTACAGTTCCAGCTTTCTGATCATTTAGAATATCCATATTCATTAAACCGTCCTTGCTCCCACAACGCTGGCAGACACCAATGGCTTGTTTTGCTATTATTTCTTCTATAGCCAAGTGCAAAACTGAGTCCACTATTTCCTCAGCTTTCTTAAACAAAACAGCAGCATCTTGGAATCTAGCACGTTCTAGTCCCTTCATATCAGTATCTTCCTGTAATTCACATTCTAGTCCCTTCACATTGGTATCTTCCTGTAATTCCTCAGAACAGAGCTCATTTGACTCAGCAGGTGCAGCAGCTGTTTGATCATCCATCACAGAAGGGGCTTCTGAGATAGGAGAAGCATGGTTACCAAGATTCACCCGTCCCACAGCATTTCTGCACACGCTCTCAGTACAGGCTGACTTGGATGCCACTTCCGAAGATTCCAAAGGACAGATGGGTGATGGCATTGTCTCTGCCAAGAGACTGCCATCAGCCTGTTGTGCAGATAAGGCATCTTCTGCCCCATCACCAGCTCTGTGACTGGAGGAGTAACCATTCCCCCAAGCAATGCCCAATGTTTCCAAGGCAGAAATGGAAAGGTTGGAGGCTTCTCTGGATCCCAGAGTAGGTGAAGAGGACCTGGGGATGCAAACACTCCCCCCATGTACTCCAGCAGCAGAGCAATCAAGTATACCTGAAGTAAGCTCAGGTTCCAGAGAATCAGCCAGGCATGAAGCTTTCAGGTCTTCTGAGCAAAGTGGCGCCTCGATCATTCTGTCCTCAGGGATTATTCTCCTAAACCCAGCAGCTGGAAATATTAAGCTGTCCTGTTCAGAATCTGTAGACCATCTAGCAATCTGGCCATTTTTAGAGTTAGTGGCAGGAGGAAGCATTTTTCCTTGGTTGTCAGATGAAGAATCAAGTACTGTAGGTGATATCCTAGGCTTATTACTGTTTTTCTTCTTGGAAGAAAAATTAATACATTTATCTTCAGAAACAGGTGGAGATTCGGAAATTACGTCAACATCAGCATTTTCACAGATGAAAGCAGAATGGTTGGCGAAAGGTCTTTCTCCATCTCTCAAGGCAGAAAAAGAAACCTGCAGAATGTTTTCTTGTGACTTAGAAATGTAAGAGGAAAGTTCAGAGATGCAGACCTTACACTCAGAGGGAACAGAAGCAACCTCAGTCATACCAGTCTTGTTGATTTCAGAAGCAGCAGGAATAGGATCATCTGTCCTGTCAATACTGGTTGCTGTGTTATCTTCTGTGAGCATAACTAAAGCCTTGGCAGGAATGTCTTGAACAGTTTCAAGGGAAACAGGACCACAGTTGTGGACAGGAACTGAGCTCTCCAAGAGGCTTATGTCTACAGGCTCAAAGGATTTGCTCTTTTCACATTCAACATCAGGACAAGAAACAGCCTCTTGCACATCTTTTAAATTGACTTCTCTTTTCCCTACAGTTTTAGTTTCAGTCTTGCAACTAGGATGAAGAGAAGCTGCGCAACAGCCTCCAGTTTCAAAAGAAGACTCGTCAGTAACAGAGAGAGGTGCTGCCAGCTCATCGAAGTTCAATTTCATACTCTCACACACAGCTATGCACGATGATACATTGGCAAGGTTTTCCACTGCAACTTCAGATAAAATCTTCGTTGTTTTCAGACCCTCAGTTTCCAGACAGTGTAAACCACTCTGCAGTGTGGCAGTATCCTTAGACTTCTCCAAAAGGATTAACTGGTGATCATTTCGTATGTGCACTGGCTTCCCTAACTCACTCAATTCTTCATTACAAGTCTCCCTGCCCATGACTGTATCTTCATCATTTTTAATAGATGACACTGAAGTAATTAGATTACCTCCAGATACGCATTTTTCTCCTCTGGACTCCACTGTAAGTGAAGTGAGTATTTGTTCATTAAAAGGTAAAAGAGCAGTAGCAAGAAGGTTCTGTGGATTTTGCTCTCTTTCTACATCTGCCACAGTTTTCTGTGTATCGCTTTTTCTTGGATCACCATCTTTATCACCTGTATGCTGATCAGCTTGCTGCTGAAATGTAGTGGTACTGGAATGACGCATCTGGTCATCCAGTGTTAGTTCCGAGTGACTATCCATTTGATGATTATAGCAATGTTCTCCCTCACTCACCTGTAGTTCTTCAGTAACTGTCTTATTTTTTGATTTGTGTGAATGTAAACAATCATCCTGCATTTCTTTTGTGGACTCCTTATTAGCTGCTTTACAACAATGATCTTCTTTATCAAAGTTAGAAGTGGCATTTTTGTCTGCCTGAAACTGAGCTTCTGCTTCTCCCAGCAGTCCAACTTCTTTTCCAACCAAATCACTTGCAGAACTCATGTTAAGGGAACTGGTAAACTGGGAAGTGGAATTGGTTAGGATCTCATTATTTCTACTACTAGATGACATTAGTGAATCTAGTGAACGTGTCCTTTCAATTTTTGTATATTTTAAGCCTATCTCATGAGATGGTTCGGGAAATGAAGTTGTGGTCTTTGCAGTTATTTCATGTTTATTGCTACCCAAGCAATGCTGAACTTTAACAGACTTTTTCATTCCCATTTTAACTGCAGAAGAATTTACTATGATGCCATCTTCATGGTCTTTACCCTCATCTTCTCCATTTTCTTGTATTAAGTGTGCTGATTTCAGAGACACAGTTGTTTGGATTTGTCCATTTTCTTTGATCATTGAACCATTTCTGTTCTCAGTACTTTCTTCTCCTTTTTCAGACGTTTCTGATTGATTCTTCAGTATCTGCCTAATCCTTGCAGAACCTCGATATGTTGCGTAAGTGACTGCGGGTGCTTCTGGCTTCCGTTGCATCTGCCTGTAACAAGGATCATCATTATCAGCACAAAAAAGACCATCTAAATAGCTAGTGTGATAATAAAGGTTAACACAAACTGCAGATGATGTACAGTACTGTTCTCCTCCATGGGTCAGCACAAACTGCAGACTGCACACAACACTATTTTCCTCCTTTTTCTGCTCTTCCTAAACATGGGTTTGCGTGACAAATGATACATCAACTACCTTTTACTGAAAAAGTCAACTTAAACTATAAGCAAAAAGTAGATGTTTCTATAAACAACTATCATCTGATTTCAACTAGAAAATGGAATTACTATTTACAAATGCCACTGCAAATCAACACCTGCAGTGACAGAAATAAGCATACTTTTGTGAAGATGTTATACTCTACTAAAGCATGTCTATACTTTAAAACTGAAAAACAATTACTGTACTAATGTTCATTAAAATATTAAATTTAAAATTAAATTTTTATCCAAGCTCTCAAGACATTGTTAAGGAACAGGACTAGGAGAAGCAAAACATGTGTAGAAAAGAAAGTATACAACAGGAAATTATTTCTGAACCACAGGGCAGTAAGGAAATAGAGTGAATGGAGAGCAGGTAAGAATGAATACTGCTTGAATGCTGGAAGAAATACCAAAAGGAGAAGCCTAGAAATGTGTCAAGGACTTGGTAGATCTGGCCATTCATCAGTCTCAAAATTATTAGCAAAAAAGTGAATGCAAAAACTAACAAACAAAAGAATCACCATGGAAAAATTGTGATCCTCATCCTTTACCGCTCTTTCTGATATACTAAGGACGAATTCAGAGCCTGTCATTTTCAATTTTCTGAAAAGGCAGGTTTTCTTCTTAAAACTAACAGATATCACACAGATACCTTCTCTCTAACGCTTCTGTCCTTTCCCCATATTTTTTTGTCAGTTAAAGAATTCTCACAAAAATCAGGCAGTGACAATATGAATGTGACCGTCCACTTTTCCATTCTTCACCTTAGGACAATGCAGATGCTCAGATTGCGCTTAAACTCCATTCTGCATCAGCTCCCACCTAAACTAAGAATAAACCCTTTTAAACTCTTACCCAGCCTGACCCTATGTCTGTTAATCTGGTGGCTGTAAGTGGCCATTCACCTGTCTGGGCAATTGCCACAGTCCTTTCAGAAGAGTCTCNAAAAAAAAAAAATCTTTAAAGCATTTTAAAAAGCTCTGCAGCTTACCATTAGTTCACAATTACTGAGAAGTTATTACAGTTCTAGAGTTGAGAACAAATAATTTAAGTGAGAAATAGAAAATAAATTTACTAAAAAAAACTGGACAGCAAAATAAGTATTTGTTTGAGTATCACTGAGTAACTGTAACTTCAAATATTGTCTGTATGGATTTTGAGTATGTATTCTCTCCATAGGTACGGAAAAATATAAAATGGAATGGATTTCCCAGGCTAAAATAGAATCTATTTTCTGTCAAGTTTTGAGAGGACCATATTCTTATTTCAATAATAATTTTATTTTGAAGAAGGAATTTAATACTATTTAAAATCACCAGTAATCTCCCTCCTTGTGCAGTTTTTGGACATGTATATTAGACTAATGCCAAAATATCTGAATATGGGAACTCAGACATTATTAGAACTTGAAAATTGGGTTTGCATTGGGGTTAAATTCATTATACTACCTGATGAAAGTTACAGCAGAATCTCAGTACAGGTTTTATTAGCCAGGTACACTAAGTTATAGAGGAAACAGGAAGGTCGTGTATAAACACCATGTCTCCTAAGCATTTGCAGTGTTAGATGCTTAGATGCTTACATTTAATCTTCTATAGCACTAGTTTGTTTTCCAGAGATATCAACAGTGGTAGCTGCTAAATACACACACATGTTGTTGTCTTCAGCACACACAGCTCTTCAAAGAAACATACACATTTCTGAGTGAAAGAAAACAAAACACAGCTGGAAAAAGGGCAGTTGAGAAGAAGGAGGAAATTTTTTTGTTTTCCTTAAAAAAATAGAAATTACATTGTTTTCCACTTCCTCACAGAAAACGTCCTTCTACATTAGAAGATATCTTCCAAAACTCCAGAGATCCTAAAAATCTTAGGGGAAGGATTTGTTGAGTTCTATACTACACTATATTCACTCATCATCAAACAGTCACAGCCATAATAAACATTAAGTCTTAAGAATGTAAGAGCTGATCATGCTCTCATTCAGAATTAACCTGACTGAGTAACTTCTCCTATGCCCGTTAAGTCAGAATAGGATCAAAACATTTTAAATAATCACTATTAAGCTTTTACAAAGTCCATGAGCTCTCCCATACTTGAATCAACCTCAAACATAAAAGTCAGTCTACAACCATCCTGAATCCAGATAAAATTTCTTTCAAGAAAATAAACAGAACACACATTGACATCAATCCTCTAAAAAAGGTTTATGGATTCTTGAAAATGCAAACTGTAATGATGTGTGTTTAAAGTGAGCACAGTAATGGTACTGCAAGGTACCAAATATTCATTTCCACTACAATCAAGATATTATTTTGAGTAAATGGCTTGATGACAATTAACTTTTACTGAGCACCTTTCATTCTGCTGTTGATATTTTGTCTGATATGCAGTGGGAAGAATTCAGAATATATCTATAAACATGTGGCAAGAACTAGTGCTTGACACAAACCTGGAAAGTGTCCTTCTGTTTGCCTCCCACACCCAACTTTGCATTCAGATTTCTTCCAGGAATTCAGCAATTCTTAAATCCAAAGCATCCAGAAATGGGATGAATAAGGTAATTTTTCAGAATGCTGCCTACACAGGGATGACAAGGAGAACCCAGCATGACAGGATTCTATATTCATACTGATTTGAGACACAGATACCAGCAAAAAATTATACCATTTATAACAAATGGTCGGGGCAAAACAAACATACTCAGAAATCTCCCTTTGCCTATGTGGTGCCTTTTATCATTTCTCCCAAGTCTTTTTGCTTTCCATTTGTCTTCTGAGGGAATTTTATGCTCTGACTGTTCAATCTGAAGTCTGAGCAAGACTCAAAGCAATATGCCCTACGGAGCTCTGAACACAAACTCATTCCTGACTACCTGAAGCAACACTTCATCTGCAGAGCCTCATTCAGTAGTTGGCCTCTCCCAGTGTCTCCCAACACACAGCTCTGCTTTCCTGCAGACTTGCCTCTACCAAGAGTTTCTGCAGCGCGTAAGATTTTAAGAGCAAACCAACCTCTCCTCCAGACACGGCAACTTCAGGATCTCTGACCTTTGATAAAGAATTTGCTGCTCAGCATATTACAAAAAATTTGACAACAGACCTTTTAGTCCTAATGCATTTACTTTTAGAGCACAAAGTGTGTTCAATCTGAAAGCTCACATGCAACAGCAAGACATTTAAAAAATGAAAACCCACGTTCCTATGCGGCAGTAGCTATTCAGCTGTAAGTCTTATGAAACGCATTTAGAAGCAGGCTGCATCACAGAAAATCTTTTGAAAGTGTCACTAGAGACTTGTTTCATAGACGTTTAATGTAATAAATCATTTCTGATCACCAAAAGAATACGTCAGTTCAGAACTTACCTTAAAAACTCTTTGCAATTTTTTTTTTAAACTTATATGAGGATACAGATGAAAGCCTGATTATTTACAGAACCCAGTGTGCATTCTGTCATACATTTCAAATACTGGGAGATTCCTTCTCTCCCTTCTTCACAGGAAGCTATTCAATTCCCTATAAAGCCTTAATTCAGTTTCACTAAAGACTGTTTGACAGCAACAGGAGAGGATGTCAACATGAGTTACGTTAAATTTGTCAAAAGCAGGTGCTTGTAGAGATTTCTTCAATTCTGAAAGAGAAATAAAAAGTTCAAGAGGGGCTAACTCAAGGAGGAGAGATGAACATCTTCTGACATCCCATATGACAGACATTTTGGGTAACCTGCCCAGAAAGTGGCAATAGTTATAAAACAATTTTGTTGGGTTTGAAGCCTTGAAGCAGTAGTAAACCTACTACCTTGAATGTCTTATCTCAGTGCATCCATAAAGACTACATTGTTTGTAGTGTATGTCATCAGGATGGTGACCCCTCCAATCTTCATATTTGTACCATACAATAACGAAGAAAGCAGACAACCCAAGGCTATTTTAAAAAAGATGGTGAAAGATCACACAGCATGATACAGCACTACAAAGGTACAGCACCGCAGATCCCCAGGCAGCACAGATTCACATTCACAGCATGACATCCATGCTAGAAAGCCCTTACCACCAGCTTCCCTGCTTAGCTCCAGGCTCACTAGCTCAGACTCAACAGTGCTGAAGCACAAGCATACTGCTGGCAGGCCTGTTTCTGCAGCATGCAACACTTGGCTCTCCCCAGACACGCAATGGCCATTTTCTTCCTCACACCTCACTCATCCACATATTTTCTCCCCAGCCCACCAGTCTTCTGCTTTTTCACACATATGTGTGCACATTTCCCCTAATCTCCCCTCACAGACCCTTTAGAAGTAGCTCCCAGAGCGGAGAGATCTGCAGGCTACAAGCTGAAAACTGCTGATCTAAAACGGTATGTGTCTCTTGTGGTTCCTGTCTACCCCTCCCTGACTATTTTAAAGTTATGCTATTGTTTGTTTTAATTTTTTCCACTTAGCTTTTTCCTACCACATATTTAACTACACAATTTTTTTTAAATTATGTTAAGGTCCTTTGTCTGGAAACAACTATCTTAAAGTCACTTTGGAAAACTTTCTGGTGGAATCCAACTCACTCAGCCAGCTGGTTTCTACACTCATGTCAGATCTTCATAAATGGAAAAAATAAAAGCCTTACTTAAAAAAAGACATTATGTGCTAACTGAAAAGTTGCTGTATACAACTTAAATGAAAGAAAATTGTTTTTTAGCCAGAGGGGATAGCATCATGATTTAAACCTGAAGTTTGAAATACCTACCATCCTGAGGCGTCACAATGTGTATTTCAAAAGGTCAAAAGTCTGGCTGAACAAAGTGATTTGCACACAGTTGATTCTGCAGGCAATTTCAAAGCTAGTGTCCATAAGGACAACTAAGAGTCAGTGACAATTTTAATAAAACCAAATGTAGTCTCTGTGACCTTGGAAGGAATGCTTTTCCTTCCCCTTGCCCTTCATGGTGCTACTTCTTGATTATCTTCCACATCTGGGAAAGCAGTCCTACTCTTTGAGTCTGAAGGAAGAAAGTACAGATCAAGGCTGACCCAAAACACTGGCAGCTGCAAGACTAAGACCAAGACCAGCACGAAGGGCCTGGGACAGCTCTCGGCTCTTCGCTGCCATCTTTCCCCAGTACTCGGCAGCCGCCGACCTTTCTGTCCCGTACTTGTGGGAAGTATCCATGGACACCTACCTGCCACCCTTGCCCCCCACCCCCCACATAGTTCAGCCAGCTTCCTCCCCCTTCCCCTCTGTCACACACTGAGATATACTCAGGTGCTCAAAAGCCTTGACCTGCCTCTTCCAGGGGACACAGACAAGCACGGCCTGCGCTGCCTCTGCAATTTACCACATGCTGCCTCAGGCTGACATGCAAGGAGGGGTTACAAGATGCTGCAAATCCCAAGAAAAAGCAAATCACATTCAGAAGCTGGACGGCACAAAGTTACCTTGTGAGAGATGGCCTCACCTTCAGGCACAGAGCTGCAATACAGGCTGGAAAAGACCCTGGGAGATCATACAGTTCAGCCCCTGCTCCAAGCTGCGCCAACTACGATCAGGGTGCTCGGGGCCTCGTCCTGCAACTTCCGAGCACCTCTGAGGAGGGGCCTTCGGGACTGGAGCCCTGTGCACATGCCCCAGGGTCTGACTACCCTCATGGTGAAAACATGTTTCCCAATATCCCATGTTCCTGGTACCTCTCATCCCAGCAGTGCATGTCTCAGAAGACTCTGCCTCCATCTCCTCTAAGGCCTCCATGAGTGAGCTGAGGAAAGCAGTAAGGTCTCCCCTCAGCCTTCTTAAGGCTGAAGAAAGCCACTCCTCTTGGCCCCTCCTCATATGTAATGAAGAATTAAAGCTAGGACATTCCTCTACTCTAAAGTAAGAGCATAGCTTCAGATGCGTTAAGGAAACCACAGGGTTTGACATCAGGATGCCAGAAACAAGGTTATTCTTCCCTTTCATGTATATCAATGCCACGGGAGTTAGCAGATATATCAGCAGGAGATTAGACTGGGACCTGCCTATGAGTTATATACAGATGCTGCGTGTGCTCTGAAGAGGCAACCAAAGGTGACTACGTGGTGTTCTAGCTGACCACCTGCCTACTTAAAGCAGGAACTCAGTGATGCCCTCTCTCTGATGCTACTTGCCACCCCAACAACTGTAAGGATAAAGGTGTGAGTATTAAGCCTTTATTGACAAGTAAAGGCCTAGGAGGCTTGAGCAATTACATTGCAGGTAGCTCCTTAACTTCAAAAAAATCACACTGTCAAATGTTGTTTCTAACAAAACAGCTAAAAAAAACTTGTTAAAAAAGTTCAGTGGAAAAAACAACCCACTTAATTTTCAGCTAAATTAATTTAACTCAATTTTGCTCCACGCATCTGTTATGAATTACTCGTAAACTACGAAGCTCTCATCCTTCAGAAACACAGAAATCTTTGCATTGGTGCCAACAAAAACCTTTTCTTTGGCCCATGTCCCAGCTCTGGGCAGGTACCCTTCTCTGGCAGGCAGGCCTGGACCTGCATTTCTCCTACAGCAGAGCCCTGAAATTCACCCACCCCCCTGTTGGAATGGGTAGCACCTATATTGACAAGGTCTCAGCCGACCCACAAAGGCTCAGGATCTCATCAAAATTTGAAAGTCTGTGAGTACTGTTAAAGGGCGGCTTGTTCAAATTAAGGTATGCGTAGAGATGTGTCTGGAAGAAAAGACTTAAGAATAACGAAGGTCTTTTCTTAACTTAGCTAACACTAAATCCTTCCATGGGAGATTGGATATACCCCTGCAATCACTGCTGGAGGCCTCTGTCCACGGTTCATCAAGAGAATTAGGGACAGGATGATACTGATCCCTCCCCAGGACAGCCTTCTACATCAATTTTGGGACATATTTGGCTATCCTAGAAGGGTCAAGCTATCCACATAGTTTATACCCTTCTCTCAAGCCACAGCAGGTCACTCTCAACGATTACTCCCTGTCCATCTGACCACCTGGAACTGAACAACACCGCACTTCCACCATTGGTTTCTGAAGGCAGAAGCCAAAAAGCCACCAGAAGACAAATTACTACATCCCTCTCCTCCCTCCCCATTTCTCCACACCAAGATGCATACCTCTGCCCCTCACTCCTCCTTGTGCTGCTTCAAGTGTCTGTGTAGCGAAGTGCATCAGGGGATTAAAACCAAAAGTAACTGATCTAGGTCAAAACAGAAGTGCTTGCAGGCATGCAAGGCACATGCTGACAGGATCACCCAGGGTTCATAGCTGTCCTGGTGTTCCCCAGCGCCACCACCAGGGCAACCTCTTACTACAAAGGGAAACAGCTATCTCTCCTGTCTCTGACAGGCTGTATATTACTATACAACTACACGTATTTGTCTGTACAGTCGGAATCTTTATAGTATTCCTCAGGAATTACCTAGCGAGACCATCGCTTGGCATCAAGTGATTTATTTTCCATTCATTGACTCGACTGTCTGCCAAAGGCATCTATAGCGAAAGATGAATGCTGCTGCTACTGACTGAATCAAAACCATAACATACAATCCATCAGCCAAATGAAGAGCTATGTTTCTGTATCACCACAAGCCTGCATCTGAACAGTAACACAAAGGTGAATGACAAGCTCTGAAACAGACACACTACCCAGAATTATGTAGGCCTGAAGGAATTTATCAGTTGTATTTCTAACAGAGCAAAATAAAAGGACAGGATTTTTGACAGTTCTAAGGTGGGAAATACTATGCAATTTGATATATAGCAACAGGTTTGCTAGACTTTAAAATAAAATAAATAAAAACCCCAAACCCTCACAAAATCCAACAATGTACAACATAGAACTGTAAACAGTTTGAAATTTGTCTCTCCTCAAGGCTACCTCCCCTTTCTGAATGAAATAGCTTGCAATGCTCTCGCTAAACTATTATGAGGACTTGGCTCCTGGCAGGGTGCAAAGTGTAAAAGCATACTGTTTCAAGTATTTGCTTTTGAAATCACCCCCCTCTACTACCTACAATTAGAAAATCCTTGTAATTGTGGGGTTGGGAGCTCTTTCTCACTTCCCAGTCCACAAGGTTCATAACAGCAGGGACAAGTCAGGATATTAAATATTTTGCTGAACTGGGGTATTAGAATGTGGTTAGGATTTTATAATCAAAACATTTAGAGTGGGTGCAACTTTGATTTTCATCTCATCAACCATGTTCAAACAATGCAATAAGGCATCTTGCTGTTCTCCAGAACAAGCCGTGCAGTCTCACAGGTACGACTGTTTTGCACATCACTACACCCAACATCCATTTATTGTTACTGGATGTTACAAAAATAAAAAAAAAAACCCAACTACTAGAAGATAGGCAAATGGCAAGCACTCAACAGAACAGATCTGGGTCATTACTTAATTATCATTTTTTTTCTTAGTAGCAAATACCTTACTTTGCATTTTTCTTTTCAACTTATAGATGAATAAGCATTACTTTAAAAATGTATTTTATACTTTACCAACCTCACCCCTTTATCATCAAGCTTTTATAGAACACTGCAAGCCCAATTGCTTGCTTCATTTCTCAATGCAAAGGAAATCTTCAACCATCCCAGAGACAAACAGAAGATAAAGGGATACAATAACTGGAGACTTAGTCAACCCAACTCTCCTCACCCATCTTCAATGCTGCAATTATTATGTTACTGTCCACAGTAATTGTTGTCTAGAGAATTCGCCAAATTTATCACAGTTTTATCCTCTGTAATCCTCCTTTACCACCTGCCACTGTCTGGATTAAAGGAGCAGAAGTCCTTAGGGTACAATTGCCTCTGCACTAACCAGCCAGCATCATGGAGGAATAACGTGACCAACACATTTTGTCCCTCACAAACTCCACAGACTGAGCTCTTCAATTCCACCTTCCTTGGCTCAAGGCCTGGAAACCTGAGTCTTTCCCAAGTGCCAGGCCTCCCACTGAGGGCAAAATTAACCTCCGTCTACAGGTCAGAGCAGTCCGATTTCCTTCTATTTTGCAAAACGTTGCTTTAAGGATATGAAGGTTAATGAAGTTGTCTCTGTAGAGGCACCTGAGACCATTTGGTAGGTATTTTAGTTTGGAAAGGTTGGTTTGGGGTTTTTTTTATTGGGGTTTTTTTTTTTGTGGTTTTTGTTTTTGTTCTTTATAAACAACTCTAATGGGTGTTAAGCAATCTAACAACTGTCCCTCTTTCGCTTATCGTTGCAACCTTCCCCCTAACCACAGATAAATTTAATATTTAACAGGAGTTTAGAATTAAACAAATTCATTTAAACGTTCCTCATGACAAAGGAAACAATGTGGTCTTAAGGATTTGTAAAGACCTCAGCTTCAATTTGCCTCTACATTAAATGCTAAAATTGACGTTTAACATAACAATCAATGGAATCGATAGTACCTTTGAATTTATATGGATGACTAGCATGTCTCATCTGTCTTTTAGGACCCAGTCTTCAAGAGATTAGCAAAAGACCACATTCACACCATCCCTTCCCTTCATGATATCCATGGACCTTCCTGTTCCTTTGTGCTACATCTTCACCATCCCTCCATTATTATTCATGTGCTTTTACCACCCACTTCCAACTACTTCTTAGTACTTTCTACAAAACTATCCAGCCAATCCTCAGCAATCAAGAGCACTTTTACAATTTAACTATGCTAAATGAATACCAGTTAGTCTATTTAGTAAAGAAGCTAGCTAGTACTGAAGAGAAAAAAAAACCCAAACTGCTCTATATCCTTTAAACTTTTATAAACCAGAGTAGAATAAACCTGGCATAATCGCTTCCAGAAGAGCAAAAAGAGGCATCCTTGATTCAAATTTTTAAAAAGGTAAACAGTGCTAAACTCTGCTTCCACAATGTCATTTAAATTTCTCTTTACTAATTGCTTCAGAAACACCGTTCACGTTGGGTAGTCAGGCATAGAAACACATACACAAAAGTTACAGAGACTAACTTGTTTGTATCCTGAGCCAAAAAGGCAGAATGTACGCTGTACTTCTGAGCATGAGTTTAAAAGGAAAATGACTGGTTTAATGTTTGCCTGATTTTACAGCAGCTACAACAAAAACCCCATTAATTTTCTTCCATTTAAAAAAAGTAATTTTCCATGGAAAAACTTAATTCTGTACATAGATCTACTTATCCCTACCTCCAAACTAGCAACACACATTTTTATATGCTTGCCTGACCATGAGAAGAATCTACCGGTTTGAATAGGTTATCTAACACTATAGAACAATGTCAAAATATTGTCAATTGAAAATGCCAACTGCAACTTTGATTTCAAGTAAACCAAAACAACCTAAATATATTTGCACAGAGCAAGGAGGTCACTTCAGTGAGTTAATACCCACACATTCCAAACTCCGTAAGCTTTTATTAATGCCTTAATAAAAATCAATGCAAGAAGCAAATGAAGACTGAGACTATCAGACCCTCTAAACTGTGCATACAGACTGCCCACATCTTATCAGTTCACTGCTCAAGGTCTACTCAATTGCATTAGAATAATATGAACAGAGCAGAAAAAAAAAAAAAAACCAAAAAAAAAAACGCTGAGACATTCTGTTGCTTCCACTGCTCCTACTCACAGGCCTGTAGGTACCAATAAAATGGTGAAGTCAAACAAAGCTCATGTGTACACTTTGAAAAGCCAGCAGCAGTCAGAGGTTTCTAACTGGAAGGAAAGACGTGCACCAGCTCCTTATTGCATCAGCCAGGCAAATGGTGGAGGGGAGAAGAAAAAAAAAAAAAAAAAAAAA
>VXBH01004987.1:0-11303 GCA_013400035.1 Rynchops niger | reverse complement strand
AAAAGAAAAAAAAAAGAAAGATACTGACTTTGTAAGGGCTGACCATGGCTGGCCCTCATCCACTTATTGCAGGGTCTGATTGCCATGTTTAGTTCACCACATGCTGGGCCTTCTGTTGAGTCTCCAAGATTGATACTCGTCTGAACAGACAGGAGAGACTCAAGGTAGGTTAGAGGAGCACGGCATGTAAGAGGACTGACTTTATTGGGGAAGAGATTAAGAAAAAAAAAAACCTGTATAGATGACAAACTACCACTGCAAACTGAATAATACAATCAGTAGCTGTGGGTGGAGAGAACAAGAAAAAGAGCAAACATTGAAGAAAGTACAGCAGAAAGTATGCTGAAAAACAGTATGGAAGAAACTACATATAATGAAGCAAAAAGTGAAAAAGATCTATTAACGTCTACTTTTTGACTAAGCTCTCTTTGAGGCAAGGAGTGACTTTTCTTGTATCTCTGCATAGCCCCTGGCACAATGGCAGGCGACTTATCTGCCCGTTTGCAGAGTATACTACAGAAACAGCAAATTGCAGCAAGAGACTGATGCAGCAAGCCAGCCTGTCCAACAGGTTTTAAGAAATACAGTTTGTTCAGGAGCTAGACTGAGTAACATAATGCTCCTAGGCCAAACCAGATAACAACAAGTAAGGAAGGGGAGGAGAAGTTTTCTTCTATATTGTGGTGAATGAAGTGGTGGTGCTGGGCTGCAACATGCAGTTTGGAAAAAGGTCAGTCAGATGTGTGCTACTATGATAAGAATCTGTAATAAAAACCAGTTGACCATGTCACACACCAAACCAGAGTACTCACAAGAACACAACCATTGTTATTATTAACTACAAACAGTACTCTATTTTGGTGGTGGAAATGAAGTCTTAAGTTCACCTGAATAGGTATCCGATCACCTAGTCATATCCTGATCAGCCATCACATTTATAATACAAAGGTGAATGACAGACACCGCAAATCATTAGTCTACTGAATAATAAATAAGGACAGAGTGCTGGAGACATCCCCAGTACGGAAGTGAAATTAATTAAGTGGCTACTTTGGGAATCTCTGACCTCCTGTATGTGAAGTGTTTCACCTCCATACCACAGATTTATATACTGAGCATAACTCAAATTAGTTTTAAAACTCATGAGAAAAAAAAATAAAAAAAGGTGTTTCTTCTCAGTACATTGCCCCATTCTGCACACAAGCAGGAGCAACTGTGTTACTGGTTACTCCAAATCATTACTTTCAGCTTAAATTTGAAATAAATATCCTGGTCAGTATTGAGAATCTGAGTAAACATTGCATACAGATTCACTGCCTGGGGACAAGTCCATATTCTACACACCTATCAAAAACTGGACGGGTACAACACTCCTAACTCCAAACCTATGCTGTACTGGCCCATACATAGTCAACTATTCAACGTAACAGCTACAGACGTTTTTGGAATACTATTATTTATGTTTATGCCATGGTAAGAAAGATTTTGTAATATACGGTGTGGACCACAGCCAATGTTTTCGCTTTTCTACTCTCAAACACACATTGATGCCCTTGGCACCATATTTTTGGAAGTCTTTTTTGGAAACATTACAGGACTGTTAAGGATGTTCTGTATTGAGGCTAGTTCAGTATTTTATATAACTTTCTTTACATTACAGGAAAACACCAAAGAACACGGGGAAACAAAACACATAAGCAAAAATCACCAAGTCAAATAAACCAGGAAAGATCATTTAAACACTAGGAAACCTTACTTGCGGAAGTAAAACCACTGAACTAGTGAGATATAAAAAGGACAAATATTCAAATCTTTATTTAGCCCACAATATGGATGAAAATAAGCTCTTTACACTTTTGTTTTTAAAGCATATCTACAATACTAAGTGTATTTCTAAATGCCACATCTTTAATCTCTCTTAACACTTAGACGGATCTACACTGGATCTATCTGTAGTCAGGAGACTTCTAGAAAACCTTCTTTAAAGTTGTATTTTGTTGCAGCTGACTTCTCATTTATTTAACGTAGTTGCTACTACAGTTTTGCACAAAGTCGAGTCAGGGACACTCCAATCATCCTTAGAAATGACAGTCATTTGTCGGTTAGCAGAACTTGTTCAAAATAGTTCTGTGCACACACGCACAAACATCAAGATATTTAATACTAAATTATAAAACTTACTTCTGTGCATCTGCAGATCGTTTCCAGCCTCCTTGCAGATCCTGTGAGATATCTTTCCCAATATTATTTAAGATGGCATCATCTTTATTTACAGAACCCTCTTTTATTCTAGCTGTAGAACAGATAGGCTCTTCAATTCTCGGATGCTCTATCTGCATGTCCTCCAGAAGGGTATTTGTGTTCTGTAAATCCTTTTCACATCTGTTGGGTTCATTTTGGAAGGTGGAGGGTTTAGATTCTACCAAAGAAGATTTTGTTGCAATATTAAATAAGCTTCCAAGAAAATGAAAAAAACCTTCTCGGGGTTGCTTGTCTTTATCTCCTGTTTTGATTCCAGGAGTCAAACTAGGAAGGCTATTAGCCTTTTTCAGCTCATCCTGGATTTCAGACTTGCTAAGTTCTTCTGTGGAATGGTTCTTCTCTTCATTTTGACAAACCTAAGACAAATACAAGAAACACATAAAGAAGATATTTCCTGTCATTTTCACACATTCCCAAATTCATTAATTTTAACTTGCTCCTATGCATTCTATTTCTTTCAGGATATCTATTGTTTAAAGGTTCATTTTAACATCAGAGCTCCATGCTCTCTTCTTCTCTTTTCTGTACTAAAAAAGATGCCTACTCTACAAAAGGCCCAAAAGACTACACAGGCTAGAAGATTCACAAAGCAGCTGCTGTGGAAGTAAAATACAGAAGAACAGATGGAGAACAATTGCTTCAACTTTCAGGAAAAAAAAAAAAAAAAAAGAAAGAAGCAAGGAACAATTTTTCACACTTCATTCTCTAATCTGCTCAAAAAGCACAGCTTCACAAACAAATCTATATGCACTTGTGAAATGAACAGTTTTCACCTTGCAAATATACTCAAGAACACCATAGCAAAACACAAACATACCATAACTTTAAACTTAAAGTAACCTGCACTTGTAAAAAAACCAGGAGAATCAAGAACAGAATTTGGATAAAAGGAACTCAACTCACATACCAGAGATTAATCCTACCCCCCATCTTTAGTGACACCATGTTGCACCCTCTGGACAGCCTTCCTTCAACTCCACAGGCAATTAACTGCACAGCTGTACTTTCAAATCTCTTTGTAGTCTCACACAGCTTCACAGTCTGCAATGCTTGAACTGCACAGTCTTCCATGCTGCCAAAGTCCGACACACCACTACCCCTGCTCCTTTAATGACCTCCTGAACTGCCGGCCAGCTCTATCAGCTAACTGAAAATAATTAGTAGTAAGGTAGGGTTTCACCTCATTTAAACCACCTGTTCATTTCTTCCTTCAACTCAGCTGAGCATCTGCCTCCAGGGGGCAAGACAAGCTCTGTTCCTCACCAATTTATGCCCTTCAGTTTCCTTGATGGTAGCTTCTCTTGGAGATCCAAGAGCCACTGCCCAAGCCCATGCTAATTCTGCCAAGACCATCTGCCCAAAAACATGATGCATCTTCACTGGTAGGCTTCCCAAACACCACGTGTAACCATGTTTTCAGCTTCACAATCTGCAAATGTTTTTTTCCTGGACTAAAATTTTCTGGGGAGCACCTCACCCTCACCTTTCATAACGGGTGCTATGTGCTATTGCTGCTGTATCTTTACAGTACAATCCTTGTAATTTCAATCCCTGTTCAACACAGTTTATTAAAACAGAATAAAGTTACCCCAGGTTTTCTTAGATGAAATCTATTCTGCTCAACAGGAGCGGAAAAGGAGAACATGAACAAAAGGTCCTATGCAAATTTTAATTGTTTCAAATTGGATAACATCTACCCACCCAATCTCAGCAGAAAGTGACTACTTTCATACATCACTAATCCTATTTCAACGCGAGGATGTATTTGTTTCAGGTAACCTAAAATAAGCAAGTAGGTTTATTTGTCAGTAGCCCATCTAGGATTGTATTAATAATGAAAAAGTGTGTTTTAATGAACACAGTTTAATCCTTGGGGAACAGCAATTTCTTAAAAACTTGCAAGTTATCGTTAGTGATATTGGAGCAGTGGTCTTTAATCTTCAAGCAATATTTTTTCACACAAAGAGTAGATACAATTGCTTAATATTAAGTGATCTTATGTATGTGTTGAAAATGGAATTATGTGACGATAGAAATTGAACGGCACTGGTTTGTGCTTGAGAAATCCATACAACCTCTATTTTCTACATACAAGCAAGACAGTTAAGCAACCACATTAAACTTTTAAGTAAACTTTCAGAAGTGGGCTAAGTCAAACTCTAGCCTTTCTTCATCCCACCTGTGACAAATCCCACCTGATTCCCCACATACTGCACTAATCAATAGCTGATGTGTCACAAAGGGAGGTAGTCATCCCTGTGCTATTTAGGGATTTACTACTTTACAAGTCAACTCTACCCAAACCCGCTCCTGGAAATGAAGACAGCAGTAGTGCAGCTTACAGATGTACTACAGTGCTGGCTGCTATCTTCAGTCCTAGGCAAACTATGCAAGTAACATGCAAAACTGTGATGCATCTCTTGAATAAATAACTTTATCTCATAGAAACGAAGTACTTTACATAAGGAAATACAAAACAGAAATAAGGAAAACAATTAGTTTCCAAAATTTGGTAATACATGAATGATTCACCATAGTCAACTTCAAAGTTCTACTGTCATAGTTTATTCCTTCACTTTGATTAATATCTCAGCATTCTTCAATACCAGTTTTTGATTTAAGTGAGGGAAGGCATTTCTCCCTTGTTCTGTGATTAGTATCATTCACACAAATTTACCAGATTTAAAAGAGTATCTCGGTGCAGGAAGTGCACACGAATCCCATTATTTTCTCTGCAGATATAACTGTTATAGGCTATAAACATTAATATTAATTACTACAATATCTATTAAGTTAACAGCTAAGTGCATTAACTATAAAAGAAAATACTGCATTCAAAACTTGTCAACAGTTTAGTATTATGGTTTTTTGTTAGTTTGTTGTTGTTGGTTGGTTGGGTTTTGGCTGCCCCTTTTTTTTTTTTTTTTTTTTTTTTTTTTTTTAAGTAATTTGTATTCAGGAACTAGTGGGTTTTTTTTTCCTATTAGGAACTGGTATTTCAAATATGGCTAAATCTCTACATGTGAAATTCTTCCCCTAGCAGCTCTGAGACAGAATGCTTGTAAAGACTGTGCTGCTTCTTTGTAAGCATAATTCATGCCATGCATGAAAAGCTGTTTTGTAGTCTCTGTTTCCAGAAACAGTAATCTATTTAGACTTTCCTTCCTCTTTAATCTTACTTAACTTTTGGTAAATCAAAAGAACAGGAAGTTTTAATATGAAAGGGTCCTTCCATACCTTTAACCTTAAGGTTAATAGTGTGTTGCATAAAAAGAAAAAGCCCGGGAGAGCATTTACACTGTGCTTACTTGAAGACATACGTGGATATTAAGTCCCAACACAGAAACTATGCAAATCCTTCTTTCCTCCCTTCAATATAATCAATCCTACTCTCCATATATTATCCCTCCTGCTCCTCTTTGCTATAAAAGACAGCATGAGCTATTGGTCATTTGCCCATAAAATCTCCATTCAAAGTTTGAGCCACTGTTTAGGCATTATACAAACACAACTGTTCCTGCTACAGATTTTGAAGTTTGTATTTTAAGATAATGGCATATTCAAATTACAGAGACAAACACACATGATCTGTAAAGCCAGTAAGCCTTTAACACAGCAGGAGACTTCCTTCAGGCACAAGCGCCCAATGAACACAGCAGTATGATGGCAATTCCACGAGGCAACATCATGATAACTTTCACTTATTATTTCCCATGCCTTTCTCTGAGCTCATCTCTAACAGAGGCCCCCAGCAAATGCTCAGGAAAAAAAGGCAAGGGCATAGGGCGTACTCAAAGTAACCCTTTCTGTGGTATATCCCATCAATATTCAATAGTCAGCGCCTTTAGCCGACCTTGACAGAGCAGTTGCATCTGTGTTGCAATTAGGCTTCAGCAGTTTGATATTTGCAACACTGGAAGAATACCAGTGACTCTCGTATTAGTTACATTTCATGTCATCAGTTAAAAAAGAAAAATAAAAAATCCTCTTCCGGTGTCACAGCAGTCTGAACAGCTTATCAGGCTAACACTGCAAAGAATAGTTTTTGGATGAAAACCTACCTGCTAGATGCCCTTTGAGATGCTTGCTGATGCAAGGAAAAAAGTTTTCCTGCCATAGTGTCTTCTTTCTGCTCCTTTTGTATACGGACTGTCATCAGTTTTCCCCTTGCCTCCCCTTTCCCACTCTCTGTGAGCTTTCCTGCTTGTGACATGCTTCATACAGCTTTAATTCCTTTAGCAACTCATTACTCAAAGTTTCACCAGGCAAGCCCTGGGTAACCTGGTCTGACCTTATAGCTGAGCCTGCTTTAAGCAGGAGGTTGGGCTAAATGACATCCTGGGGTCCCTTCAACCTGAATTATCCTATGGTCCTGTGACCTCACACACAATGAGGCTGTTGCAGAGGGGAAGCTCAACAGAGCGTGAAACAAGATTATGACTTAAATCAGGTGACTGAACAGACTGCAGTGATAGCTGAAGCTGTCTCTACTGTGCAGTCTGGTAGTGCAGTCTCACCTCGCTGGAGCAACCACTGCAGAGAAGTCTGGCAGCCAGGACTCAAAAGACAAGCCCAAGATGTCATGTCTCAAGCGTGATTCTTATCTGAGATAATTTATTCAATGGTAGACTAGGTATGTTTTGCAGGCTATAATCCATTCCAGACTGTAGCACAGACATTCACCCAAAGCCTAATTGTGCCTATGCAGTCAGGCGCAGGGTTTGCTACTGGTGTGAACAGCCTCCCGAAAGTGCAGCTGCAGCAGTGCAACGGCACCCTGAAGAGGGATTGGTTTGTCAGGTTTGCCTCGTACCAGCTGAGAACACCCGCCCTGGTAGCCGCTGCCTCTCAGCAGTTCAGTGGCAAAAGTTCAAATTGCCAGAGGTTCTCATTCAGCAGGGGTTACGTCTGTCTGCCAAGAATACAATCTCTTTTATTGCCCTAACAAGTGAATGAAATGAAAACATTAACAGCATTAAAACACAGGTCTCCATGAATAAAGAATTAGCTTCCAGCCACAACAGCCAGACATTTCAGATTACACCCCCCAGGAACAAATGCTCATTACGAAGCAGAAACTCCAGCCAGCCACATGGAGACCTCTCACAGACCATCTCTGTCCTGCTGCACTGGGAGCTGCTGATGGAGGACATTCTGCATATTGCACAGATACGCTCATGCACTTTGACCACCCCATCTCCCTGCAGTTGTGAGAGAAGACGGCCAGACATCAGGTTTTAGAATTATCGCTGATTCACCCCAGGGACCTTCAACATGCCATTTGACCCCAGCATCTCAATTTACTCATCTAAGAAATGGTCATAGCACTACTCCAGAATTTCTGTTTGCTAACATGTAGAAACAGTTTTAAGAGTTGCAGATTGAAGTGTTGGGTGCTCTAATACTGGAAAATTAACCACATTCCTAGCCTTAACTTTGACCTTTCACCATTGCTAAGATGGCTGCATTTCATTTAACAATTATGAGCATCTCATTCAATTTGAACAGTAATATGCTAAACAAAATACACAGTGAAATAGCTTGAGTTGCTGCCGGACTAGTACATCCCTACAATGAGTAACTACTGCATGTTTTTCATCAGACTCGTTTGCAATGAGTGGGACACAGTGAGGTACAATAAATCCACACATGAAATAAGCTTTAGTTTTTTCAACTACTGTGAGGAAAAGAAGTTAAGCATTCTCAAGCCATAGGAGGCAATACATACAGAAACCTAATGAAAAAGAACCAGACACAGCAAGACATAGATTAGGAACAAAACCTAAGAAAACTGGCATAGTATTAAGAAAAAATCAGGAAAAGGTACTATCAGACAGTAAAATACACAATAAGCTGAGAACTCCTAAAAGTCCACTGTTGCTAGCGTTCACGAGAAAAATGGATTTAAAAAACATGCAAAGTGGGGTTTCCTTATTTATGCCAGTAATTAGAATGGTGATGGAGATGATGCAAAGGAGTTCCACCATTGTCAAAAACTATTTAGTCTTAACTAAATAACACCTTTTAAATAGTTGTGAAAAGCAAAAAAAACCCACAAGATTAACAAAGACAGCCTTAGGGTTTTGTGGGGATTTCAGTTAAAGGTGAGTTCTGTATCTCTACAAATAACCGATGCTTTGAACGTTTGAATATTTTGGCTTTTTTATATTGCAAAGTTTTCCTTCCACATCTTCCTTTCTCTGCTTGTTTTGACATGAAAAAATCAGGTCATGACAACCCTGGAAGACAAGAGTAACTAGAAAACTAATGAAATCATGGCATCTTCACAATCAGGAGTAAAAGTTAAACAACAGGAAGGGACTTTTAGTTAAACTGTATCAGTTTTGCAATTTTAAAAATAAACCTATTTAAATTAAATTACTATTTAACATTTGGAAAGACAACTGTCTCTGTTGAAAGTTCAGCACTGGGACTTTAAAAATTTGTTTATACATTTGAATTCTTGAAACATCAAGGAGTCCTTAATGCAGATTTAATTTGTTAGATGAGGAAAGAAAAGAGGAAACATTCTCTGAAACTCTAGTGTTCTCCTAAAATCTGAAGAAGTATCCAGACTCACCTTCCCTGACAAGAGAACGAAAAACAAGGTGGTAAGGGTGAACACTTCAAATGAAAAGGTAGAGAAAAAGGAAGTACAATTTGAAATAAAGTTTCTGCCAGGTCACCTTTAAAGGGAACGGTAAACTCAGTCAAAGCCCCTAGAATGACAAAGTGAACTTTATAATTTTAAAAAATTCTGTTTACACCATTTGCAAAGTTACATCAAAATTTCTCCCGTCTGAATTTTGTGCTGAAATTATTGTAGAGCTCTGATTAAAGATTAAGAATTGTTACTCACTTCTCAGTATGTAACTATCACCTTACTACTACAAGGTCTAGTATAGAGCCAGAGAGAACAGAATTAAATTGTCTGACTTATTCTGTTCTTTCCTCTAAAATCTCCCAGTATTACACCTCCATTGCCTTTTAGCATAAATGTTTTCGTAAATGTTTTCATAAATGTGAAATAATTTTTATTCTCTTTTACTTGACGATTCCTCAAGTTTGAAAATAAAATAAAGGTGAAATTCACTTTTTCAATGCAGAAGGTGTCCACAAGCAGGCAGTGCACTGGGAATGGGGTGAGATAGTGCAATTTCCACTGGTACTCATATTCTGTTGGCAGGCTATAGCATCTGGCACCACACCCCTGCTTCTCACTTGTTTCCTCAGTAGTTTTCTGTGCCAAACTAAGCAAGGTTAAACCCCACCCCACCCCCCCCGCTTTTTTTTCCACCCATCCTGAAACAAAGTTCCCTGCTCAAGATCCCTTCTTTGAAGAAGTGAAGTAGTAGAGAGGGAAGCATATTTCACGATTATCCTTTCTAAAAATCGGTATGGCAAAGGAATTTACCAGGACTTTAGATAGGATGGTCTCGAAATGTCATCCTGAACACATACAGCTGTTAACACCATTAATTTAACTCTGTACTCGTCTATAAAATTCCATTTCAACAAAAGTCTACATCATTGCCAAAGAGAAAGAGGTCTGCTTTCAGGTTCCACAAGAGAAATCTTGATTATGCAAACTGCAAAAAACATTTCGGTTTTGTCTTGCATTTGTTGTTGTGGGCAGCAACAGTTTTTCTAAGTACCTCGCAGGTTTTTAAAAAATTCATGGTTGGCAGTAATAGTCCACCTCCCTCAACTTCCAAAAGACCAAGAATCCCTCTCTCTGATTTCTAATTACTAGGTCTAAGACACAGGTATTTGGCAGGCATTCACTCACAGGCTGAGCAGACATTATTTAGATAACATACGTATGAAAAAGAAGACAATATAAAATAAAACCATGACAATATTAAAAAAACCACATGCTATATGGAAACGTATGTAGTTAACTGGGCTTAATTTTGATTTCTAACTTTTTGTAGAACTTAGAAAACTAATTCTAAAGTCAGAATTATGGACATTCAGTAAGAACAGCTACATATACTCTGCAAGTTTGTGCAACTTTTTTTAAAGCTCATGTGAATTTGCACATCAGATGGAAATGACGTGACAGAGAATTACAGAACAAATTAGGCTGAAGGAATGTGGCTAAGGAGGTCACATAATCTAAGCTGCTGGTCAAAGCAGCTCCAGTTAGAGCAGGGCTTCATCCAGCCGCTTTTTGAGTGTTTCCCAGGATATAGATTCTGCAACTTCCTTGGGCAACCTGTTCCAGTATCTGACCACCCTTACGTTAAAGAGGGTAAAAAAGAAAAAAAAAAAAAAAAAAAAAAAAAAATACTTATAGGTGACTGGAATTTCACATGTTCCAACTTGCACCTGTTGCCTTTTGTCCTATTTATTGCACTCCAAAAAGAATCTGGCTCCATCTTATCACATAATTGCAGTCCTTGCCATCAAATTTTAATATGATGTCTACCGCTTAAATACAGCCATCTTTATGTTACCTTGAAATTAAATCCATGTGAGAAAGCAGGGCTACAGAATAATCTCTTCTCCATGTTCACAGTATACAGGAGTACTTTTCAGAGGACAATTAGCAGCAGTTTTAATTTGTAGCAAGAAAGATTTAGATAGGATGTTAAGAAAATTACTTTCTAATTATAAGGTTTATAAAATCGGTAGAACAGTTGTCTGCTGAAGTTGTAGAGATCTTAGAGATCTCCATCCCTGGAGGTCTTTGAGAACAAGTTAGACAAACTTCTACCAGGTATGACACAGATACAGAGATCTCACCTCGGGGCAGAGGAGTGGACCAGATAATCTTTGCAGTACTTTCTGCCCTTGTGTTTTCTATGAAGGTTGAGACTGCCTCTGGTTAATCCAGGCGACTAGCACCCAGGCTTGAGCCTGTGGGCCAAATTATAAAATATTTAATGCTACTGAAATATTGAGGTCTAAATTATACATTTGGTATACTGTATTTGTACCTACTTTTTGAAACTTTTGCATTTACCTGACAGAGCTCACATGCTTAAGAATTCCTTCCTAATCAGTTATAGGAAAATGGAGTTCAAGATCCTTAGAGC
>VXBH01004984.1:19342-36279 GCA_013400035.1 Rynchops niger | reverse complement strand
GCTTTTCACTGCATTGAGCAGGTCTTTTACATCGAGGCTTGAGTATTTTCTCCTTAGAGGGGGGTTTCCCCCTCTCTAATTCTTCACAGACTTTTCCTGCTGAAAATAGGACACGGGAGAGAGGAGAAACCTCGTATATGGGGCGTTTTATGTACGTACCTTACATCTCCTGTAATTTGGCATCATATACATGCACCTTCCAGAAGCATCCGAGCGGAGGAGGGGGCACACAGAGAGGCACCTTGAAGCACCCAGAGACCCATTATCCCGATTTTCGTTCCAAACCNTAAGGGGGTGTAGCAGTGAGAAAAGAACGGAGAAAAAAAAAAAAAAAAAAAAAAAAAGAAGAAAAATCCTTTTTGACATGGGTTTCAATCAGGACTACTCGGGTTTTGCTATTTTTTTGCAACCTCCCCCCACCCAGAGCAGCAGTCCTGAGCGGGATAATAAATTCCCAGCTATTCATTTTTTGGGGGGAGGAATATGGCCTTTTGGGTTTTTTTTTTTTTCTGCAGGTGGGCACCACCTGAGCCGCCCCTGGGTGNCCGCTGGGTGGGGACGGGAGGGAGGACCGCCACCTCCCTGGCAAATACACAGCTTTTCACTGCATTGAGCAGGTCTTTTACATCGAGGCTTGGGTATTTTCTCCTTAGAGGGGGGTTTCCCCCTCTCTAATTCTTCACAGACTTTTCCTGCTGAAAATAGGACACGGGAGAGAGGAGAAACCTCGTATATGGGGCGTTTTATGTACGTACCTTACATCTCCTGTAATTTGGCATCATATACATGCACCTTCCAGAAGCATCCGAGCGGAGGAGGGGGCACACAGAGAGGCACCTTGAAGCACCCAGAGACCCATTATCCCGATTTTCGTTCCAAACCAGCTGGACGGGTGGCCATTCAGCAGCCATAGTCACAAAAGAGAGCGAATATTTGTGTTTACACCCAAACAGGCCATTCTCCCGGGTTTCCTCCCCAAGCACAGCGTGGTCAAACCCTCCTCCCATGTCTGGTGACCTCGAGTCCTCCCCCAGTAGCCACCCTATGCCATTCTTTCCGGTTTTATTATTCCACGTGTCTAAAAACACCCATCTGTCTGCCCATGGGAAGCCACCCGGGAGGATCTGGTTTCTTCAGCAAACATCACAAACCCGGGGCAAATTTTGCTAGATATTTATTTTTTCAGCAGCCGGGGGCCATGATGCCCGCCGCCTGCCTTCCCCAGGCTGGATAAATAAGCTGCTCCTGACCCCGGTAGCTCCGCGGTCCGCTCCGGTGGGAGTCAGCCTGACCTGACGCCGGTGGAACGCGGTGACAGCGGAGCAGGGCCACCGTCGCCTCGCCATGTCCCCAACCCATCACCGCCCCGGGCGGGGGGAAGTGGAATTTGCTGTGCTTGCCCCCCAAAAGCGACGCCTCCTTCCTCGCACGGGGGGTGGGAGGACCATTCCCCATCCGTCACGGGTAGGAAGACCCTTCCCGAGGTCCCCCCAAGCGGCGCATCCCCGTTTTGCTGAGTTAATGATTAAAATTGGTCCGATTTTGGAGGCGCCGGCGGCCAGGCTGTGGTGGGCAGGCCAAGGATGCTCGCCCTCTGCCCTGCCGCCGGAATTAATCATTCACCCGGCCATCGGCACAACGTCCCTATAAATGCTGGGATGGGTGTCCCGGCACCGATTCTCATCAGGAGGAGGGAAACCAGCCCCGAGATGAGGCCAGCTCTTGCCCTGCTGCTGCTTTTGGCCACCACGCACGCCATGCACCGAGGTAAGGGCATTTCTCCCGCGCCGGGGGCTTTGACGTCCCCCGGGGAACAAGGGGGATGAGGTGAGGGGGGGTGGTCCAGCAGCTCCAACATTTTTTTTGGTGGCCTCTCCTCTCTGCAACCGGCTGCCAAATCACCGGGCAGGAATCAGAGGAAGGGAAGGTGAGGGGTGATGGTTCGGTACCCAGGACACCCCCTGGGGTGATGCTGGAGGAGCTGGGATGGAGGGAGGAGGAGAGGATGGCGTCGCAGGGCCCGGCTTCTTCCCCCGACAAGGGAAAAATGAGATTTTCCGAGCCCCTTCACAAGCACCGTTTCACTTTCCCACCGTTTTCCACCCCAGGGGGTGGAAAGGATGCTCCTTGCTCCCCCTTTCCCGCCTTCACAGCGCCACAGGGAACCATCCCCCTGCCAAAAAAAGACTCAAAACCCTCCAAACTTAACTTCTCCTGTACCGCCTTATGGAAATGAAAAGAAATGCGACAAGTTGGCGCTTAATGGCAGGACTGGCAGCTGCTCTTCCTGCAAGGAAAGAGCCTTTTACCAGCGCCTCCCCTTTTTTCCAGCCTGGCAAAAGCCCCCCCCCCAGCTTTCCTTTCCCAGCGGAACAACGTGACCTTCGGTGTAACGGCGCATAACACTTTGCTTTTGGGGAGATGACCCCGCTCCGTACTCTTCATACCAGTAAATACACCAGTATCAGTATTTACCTTGCCGGTACCAAAGTCTAACCAATGTGGTTTGTAGCAAAAATCGATAGCATTTTTCCCGGCATGAGGGAGTCACCGGGGATGCCTCCGCCGCTGGGGGCTCCTGCCCTCCACGGTCCTGTCTCCAAGAGCTCCCAGCCCTTGTGGCCTCCAAACCCTGCCAGAAAAACAAGCAGCACGCATTTAAAATGTGGAAAAAAGTCTGTTTGGACAAGGTTTTTTCGCCTGCCTCTTGCAGGGGCGGGGGACACAGCATCCTTCTCTGGTCTGCAGCATCGTGCCAGCATCTCCCCCCGGCAACCACCACCGGGTCCCACTTGAGAAAAGAAGGAAACGTGTTAAACAAAAAAAATATAACAAACCTCAAATGAATAAAGCCGGAGCCCTGCAGGCTTCGGACGGCGTGCTGTGGTGGCGTGGCCTCCCTCCTTCCCGCGCTGCCGGGGAGGGAAGCACAGCGCCAGAGCGAAACAGGGAATTAAGTAGGAACAGGCTGTTGCCCAAATTATCATTTTCCCTGGCAAAAAGCAAAATACCTCAGTTATTTTCCGTAGTTGGTTTTTTGTTTGTTTTTTTTTTTTTTTTTTCCATGCTGTTTTGGGTTTTTTTTTCCTCTGCAAGGAGCAAGGTTGCTGGCAATTGCCACCCAAAGGGAGGTGGCACTGCCGACGTTCTCCCACCACCCCAGCGAGCCAAAGCCCAAATCCTGCTCACAAAAATCCTCCTTCTTCTGCCCCTACAGGTAAAGCTTATGTCCGGGACAAAGTCTGCCAGGAGTTCAAGATCCTGGGGAAGGAGAACTTCCGAACCCTGTAGGTACCTCCTGCCGTGTTCACCTTCCCACAACACTCGGTACCTAAGCCAAGACCAAAAAGAACCCCAAAATTAAATAAAAATAATACTAGAAAGGAGATCTATTCACTCCCTGCAGATGAGGACCCTGATTGCTCTGAACAGGAGAAAAGTTTGCTTCGTTCTTGAATGGCTCAAAACCAATTAGGTGCCTAAATAATTAGGAATTATTGAACAGAGCTGGGGCAGGATCCACTGGGAAAGGGCAGCCCCCAGCCTGAGACCCCCCCTCTGGGTCTTTCCTGGCTGTTTTCCAAGGAATACGTTGCTATTTCTTGCTGCTCCTCTCCCGCTGATGGGGTTAAAGCCATCAGAATGATGCTGCAATGTGATTTAATTATTTTTTTAAGAGAAGCATGCCCGCCAACCCACCCTCTCCTTGCTCCCTGCTCCCAGGACCATCGTCGCCAACAGCAGGAAATACTCCAATGCCACCTTCGAGGAGATCTCCCACCTCGTCCGTGAAATCGTCTCCTTGGCCGAAACCTGCTGCACCGAAAGTGCCGACCCCTCCTGCTACGATGCCGGGGTGAGCCTGACCCAAACCGGGCGATGGAACCCCTCCCAAAACTGGGGCTCGGGAGGGGATGGGGAAGGGATGGGACGTCTCCCCGGCACGTAACCTCCTCTCCATCCTGCCAGTCCTCAGCTCTGTCGGCCAAATCCTGCGGCGGCAGCTCGCCCTTCCCGTCCCACCCCGGCACGGCTGGCTGCTGCGCCCAGGAGGGGCTGGAGCAGAAGCTGTGCCTGGCCGCCCTGCGACACCCCCCCCAGCAGCTGCCCCGCTACCTCCAGCCCTCCAACCAGGAGCTCTGCCAGGCCTTCCAGAAGGACCCCAAGGACTTCGCGGACAGGTACAGTGGGGTGGGGACAAGCCCTCGGGATGCACCCCCAGCAGCGTGGGCAGCAGGGTGAGGGGGGGATCCTGCCCCTCTGCTCGGCTCCGGGGAGACCCCCCTGCAGCGCTGCCTCCACCACTGGGGCACCAACAGCAGAAGGACAACAGAGCTGTTGGAGCGGGGCCAGAGGAGGCCCCGGAGATGCTGGGAGGGCTGGAACCCCTCTGCTGGGAGGACAGGCTGAGAGAGCTGGGGGGGTTCAGCCTGGAGAAGAGAAGGCCCCAGGGAGACCTTAGAGCCCCTTCCAGTCCCTAAAGGGGCTCCAGGAAAGCTGGGGAGGGACCCTGGATCAGGGAGGGGAGCCATGGGACAAGGGGGAACAGCTTTAAACTGGAGGAGAGAAGATTTTGATTAAAAATTAGGAAGAAATTCCTTGCTGTGAGGGTGGTGGGACACTGGCCCAGGTTGCCCAGAGAAGCTGTGGCTGCCCCATCCCTGGAGGGGTTCAAGGCCAGGCTGGACGGGGCTTGGAGCAACCTGGGCTGGTGGGAGGTGTCCCTGCCCAGGGCAGGAGGTGGCACTGGGTGGGCTTTAAGGTCCCTTCCAGCCCAAACCATCCTATAATTCTATGATAATGCCCAGTTGAGCCCAGGAGCGGGCTTGTGCCACCCAACACCTCGGTGCCACCAAGCAAACCTCTCCCAGTCTCGTCCCTCTGCTTTCGGTGGCCTTGGGGCTACCGGTCCATCAGAGTAAAACATCAGGGTGTCCTGCACTCGCACAAGTGCCAGGAACAGGATCTTACCAAAGGGATGAGGGGTGCCATCGCCTGTGCAAGTGGCTGGAGAGGGGCCACCATTGCTTGGTGCAATGGAGAGGACATGCCATCCCCAGGGAGCCCTAACACCCCAAACCCCCACATCTTCTGCAGCCCAGCACCCGATGCCGAGGTGCCGGGTCTCCTCAACCCACTGCTGCCGCAGGTTTCTACACGAGTACTCCAGCAGCTACGGCCAAGCACCCCTGCCCGTGCTCCTGGGCTCCACCACCACCTTCCTCTCCATGGTCTCCACCTGCTGCATCTCCCCCGCGCCCACCACCTGCTTCCTGAAGGAGGTGAGACCCTTCGGACCCCCCGGCTTGTCCCCATCCCCACTCCCCGGAGAGCTGGGCGAGCACCGTGCCGATGGCCCGGGGAGGGGTGGCAGGGAAAGGTTTGCATTTGACACCTCTGTCATCTTTTCTTTTGTGGCAGAAACTGGAAAGGAAAACCCTCTCCCTCCTCACCCTGATGTCAAACCGGGTGTGCTCCCGCTTCGCGGCGTACGGGAAGGACAAAGTCACCGTAAGGTAAAAGGGGGAGAAATGGCCCTTTCTCTCCATGGTCAACGAGCCCGTTCCCATTTCCAGCTGCGGAGCCCGTTGGCAGGCAGCGTTCCCAAAGACAAGTTCGGATCAAGGCGTAAAACCAAGCGTGCTGCAGCATCCCCTATAGCGCAGGGGCAGAGCGAGCCCCATGGCTCCCCACCAGCTCCCCCCCTGCTGCGCCCCTGTGAGGCAAATCCCCCCGTTTGGGGCAGCTCAAGGGGAAATTGGAGCTGGGCTCCCCGCGGCCCCTCCAATGCCCCATTGCCCTCCCAGCTACCTGGCCTCGCTGGCTCAGAAGATGCCCAGCGCGTCCTTCGAGGACCTTTTCCCCCTGGCAGAAGGTGCTGCCGAGGTCTTTTCCCAGTGCTGCGACTCGCTGGACGAGGACTGCGTGCCCAAGAAGGTAAGGGGGGCCAGGAGGCCCACCCCAAAAACCACCTCCCGAGCCGCAAGCCAAGGGATTCCCATCCCGGGAATGAGCCGAGCCCCGTCGCGACCCTCTGCTCCCTTCTTCGCAGTTATCGGAGCACACGGCCAAAGCCTGCGACACGCTGGGTCCCCGGGACAAAAGGTTTGCCACCTGCTGCCAGGGGAAAAACCTGGTGCAGAACTATTTCTGCATCTCTGCCTTGCCGCCGGCGCCCGCCCCGACGCTGCCGGCGGCCCCGAAGCCCACCAACGGGCAGCTCTGCGGCGAGGAAGGGGCTCGCCTTGCCAAGAGGTGAGTGGAACCCGCGGCGGATGAGCTGACTCCCCCCCCCCGCCTTTTCTTCGTTATACGGTTTGGTTATTGTTAGGAGAACTGTGGGGAGCATCCTCTCTTCCTTCCACTGTCACCCCCCGCCCAGGGGCTGCACAAAGATGCGCCCGTCCCACGTTGAGCGGGTCATCGAGATACAGGACAATTCGTACTGAAAATGGATGACTGCAGCTTGGCGTCTGCAGGAGAGGATGGAAACACGTTCCTGCGGAATGCGCAGACTAGAGGAAAACTTTTTAAACCTCACAGACACCCTGGAGGTGTTCTAAGGCCAGGCTGGATGTGGCTTGGAGCAACCTGGGCTGGTGGGAGGTGTCCCTGCCCAGGGCAGGGGGTGGAATGAGATGAGCTTTAAGGTCCCTTTCCGCCCAAACCGTCCTGTGATTCAGTGATTCTAGGGCACACACGCAAAATTACAGCTACAACACCTTTTTCCGCATCAGGTCCTTCCGAAGAAAAAAATATAAATAAATTGATGTTTAAGTGGTAAAAACTCATACAACTCCAAGCAGTAATGAAAACTAATTCAACGACGTGTTTTTCCCCTCTCCAGGTACCTGTTTGAGCTGGCCCGGAGGCACACTAGCATCCCCGACGCCGTCCTCGGCAAGCTATACGACGCCTCCGAAAAAGCCAGGGGGGAGTGCTGCTCTGCCAAGGACCCCCCCGCCTGCCTGGACAGCAAGGTGAGGGGCAGGGACGGCTCCCTTGGCTCACCCTGGTGTGTCCCCCTCTAAAAAATCCCCCCCGCAGAGGCTTTTCCCAGCCTGGTGACAGCCACCCTCTGCCAACACAGCGCCTGCGGATGGGAGAAGAGCTGCCCCCCTTCCTGGAAAAGGCCGAGCAGCTCTGCGGGCAGTACACCCAGTTGAATTTCCTCGACTTCAAGAAGAGGTGAGCTTTTTTTCCCCCCCTTACCCCACCCCTCCCCCGCCAAAAGCAGGTCGGCGTGTGCAATTGGCCAAAATTTCGAGGATGCGTATTTTTGAGCCTCAATAGCAGTGGAATAAGGGGAGGCGCAAAATGCATCCCTTGCAGGGCATCCGGCCATGTTCTGCGCATGCTTCCCTCCTCCCCCCCCCACAAAAAAAAAATGCCATATGGGTATTTAATGTCCCTGAATCCCTGCTAAAACCCACGCCGCAGTCTGCAGGAGAGCTTGTCACGGACGATGGTGGAGGCCAGCCCCGAGCTGCTGGGGCGGCTGGTGGAGCAGCGAGCTGACTTCGCCTCCACCTGCTGCCCCCCAAACTCACCCCCCCTCTACTGCGCCGACAAGGTAAAGCCGTATCCCCCCCCTCTCCTCACCTTGCCCCCATCACACCATCCAGCCCCGGCGCTGCCCCTCGGCTCTTTCACACACACCCCCCCCTCCTATTTTTCAGGTGAGCTCGGAGCTGGGGGAGGCGTGCGACGGGGGGTCCTGCCTGCTGGGATAAACGCAGGAGAATGGCTGCGGGTCCGGCCACGCCGGCATCGGGGACCGCTTCTCCGGCCGTGCACCAAGGGAGGGGGGGAGTTAAGGGGCTGGGGAAAGGGCTGACAGCCGCAGGGAAGTGGGACATCAAAAGGAGATGGAGGATGCCTGGCAGACGGCTGCTGGTCCTCCCACTGGGAGAGGAAGGTACCACCGAGCCCGTGTCTCCTTGCCCACCCACCGATGTATTCCCGCAGACGCAATAAAGACTTCAAAAAGCACCCTCGCTGCTGCTGACAAGGCTTTTCCCGCCCCCGGGGTGGCGGGGAGGGATGGGAAGGGGTATGGCCCCGGCTCTGCGTGCGGGAGGAGGTCCCAGCTCCTGTCCTGGGAGCTAACGGCCTACAAGATTTAAGCGACACCACTGAAAACTCTCATCAAATGTTCCCAAAGACGGGTCCCGGTGAGTAGTTGGGTATCCAACTAGCTGGAGGCATGAGCCCACCACCTGCGATGGGGCCTCTGGGCTCCTCTGCAGCCCCTTTTCCCCACTCTGCACTCCAAAACCCCCCTCCCCTGCCCCCTAGACCCCCCTACCCAACACCCACCGAGTTTTGGGGGTGCTGCCGGCGAAGCATCCCAGGGTGGGAGGCAGGAGGATGGCAAACCTAGCCGGGAAAATGATGGGAAAATACCCCGAGGCCCAAATTTGGCAGGGTTGGTTTTTTTTTTGCAGGCAAACGAGATCAAAATATACGAAGGAAAGCGGCCAATGATGCCTCGGCGCGCGGAGCTGTGCCGCGCAAAGATAAAGCAGCGAATTAAAACAGCCCGCGCTGAAACAGTAACACCGGGATGAGCTGAAGCAGTGGTCAAAAGAAAGCAATAATTGAGATAAAGTGATACGAAAGTGGCACCGTCCTCACCAACGGGGCAGAGGGGCTCCATCCGCAGAGGGAAGACTCTACAAGGGGCTGGGGGTTAATGGTCAGAATGTGGGGAAATCAATTTAAAGCTAATTAAGGCCCTTAGAGTCATTACTTTGTGGGCAATATTAGCACTGCCACGCTCACCAGACGCGGCCTGGGGTGAAAACCAGAAGGAAGCCCGGTTGTTTTTACCTTCCTCTGTCGGGGCGAGAGAAACAAACCTCATCCACACGCCAGGCATTTTCGGCAGATTCTCTCCCCTCCCCGGTACATGGCTGCGATGGAGATGTGGTTCCACTTCATCTTCTCCCCCCGGGCACCAACCCCGATCACCACCGCGCGGTGGGTCCCACCGCCCCCGTAAAAACCCTTCATTCTCCATCAGACACCAGGTGCCAGTGACTGGCCCGAGCTTTCGCACCCTTCCAGCATCGCGTTTTATTTGCATCCCTCAAATTCAGGCTGCGACGTGGTAAAGGGCTAAAAATTCCAGCGACTTCCCGGGTTTCCAAGAAAAATTGGAGAAAAAAAATGATTAAGCGAGCCAAGAGCATTGCCTGTTTCTAGGAAATGTGCTGATAGATTTAAAAAAAAAAAGAGGAAAAAAAAAAAAGAAGAAAACAAACAACCAGTGGTTATTATCATAGCAGTTTTCCGGGTGAGACGTGCGCACTGCGATACCCCAAGGGTATTTCCCAACGTGGAAAGCTTGGGCACGGTGGGGAGAGCGGAAAGCCAAGCTATGTTATTTTTGGGAGCAGGCATCGCTCGCTGCTCGCTTGTCCTCTGGGTTGCCAGGGGCTTTAAAAGCCCGGAGCCCTCGCTGGCAATCAGGAGGTGATGCCGACGGGTGCGAGGACGTTGAGCTGTTGATGGTTCCCTCGCCTGCAAATGTGCCCGTCCGACCACCGTGGGGGTTATCCATCTGCCCGACAGCGGGTACAGGGTCCTGAACCCCCCCCCGTGCTGATGGGCATCATGGGGATGCCCCGAAACGCCACGCAGGGACGGCAAATTGAAGAAGAAACACCCCAAATAAATCCTGGGCTACCTCCTGGGACCACGAGCTGCCTCAGCAGGAACAAAACACTGGGAGAGAAGTGTCCCATCCCATCCCATCCCATCCCATCCCTGCCGGAGCGGTGGCTGGGCAGGGCTTTTGGCCCTAAAACCACATGAGAAAATGTTGCCCATCGTGGCAGGACGCGTTGGGCGGCAACACATGCTCTGGCCTCCCTATTTATTTACCGAGCGTGTTTGTTAGCATTAATAAATTAGCTTTAATTATGGATGGGAAAGCTCAATTCTCCCACACCTTCCTCCCTGCCGACGGATCAGGCAAGTGACAGCACCGAGCCGGTAAAGACGTAAAAGCCTCCATTGTTACGGATCTCATGGTCACTCCTCAGCATCTTCTCTCCATCCCACCTGGCACCAAGGATGCGTTTGAGAAGGTGCCCACGGTCGCCAGGGGACCCTAAACCTTCTCGGACGGAGGAGTTGTGTGTTGCACCGCGCCAGCGGAGAAAAAATAAAAACCAGAAAAAAATAAAACCCTGAGCCCCTACAGAGCCTGGGGAAATGCAAATCTCTGCCGGCAGCAGCCCACGACGGCAAAGCCACTGTCATTGCTGACATGGGGACCTCAGTAGGGGGGGAAAACCAACCCCCGAAATAATCAATCGCTGTTTAAAAGAAGAAAAAAAAAAGCCAACCGATAAACCACATTTTTTTTCATTAAAACCCATCAATTTCTGGGACAAGCCGTGCTGGCCGGCGCGGGGGGGCATGGCTCTCTGCGCTGCTGCCGTGTGGGAGCAGCAACCCAGGCAGGAAATCCCAAGGGATCCCCGTCCGGCTCGGACAGAGACCCCTCTCCTTCCCTACCCTCCATCCCAGCGGGGCTTTTTGTATGGTTTTCCTTCTAATTTTTTTTCCCGGGTCTCCTTCCTCCTGCCCTCGGGAGGCAGATTTGCCTCCTGCGTTGTTATCCTGGCAGCTCTTTAACCATTCCTAAAGATTTGCAAGAAGCAGGTAAGTCCCTGTTTTTTATGTTTTGGGGCGGTTGGTTTTTTTTATTTTTTAAATTCTTGGGTTTTGAGAAGAATCCTTCCTCCTGGCCAATCTGCCCACTCATCACCCAAACATCGGGGTGCCCGGACACCTTCCAAAGTCAGGGCGGGCAATGCAACAAGGACAAATTAAAAAAAAACAAACAACAAAACCACCAACAACCAAAAACCTCTACCAAGCAGTTATCACCCCCAACCCCAGCCATCTGTAATTGGCACGGCTGTAATTAAGCAGCAACGCGTGGCAGGGCGGGGGCAACATCAGTAAAAGCGAGGGGACGAGGGGGACATGATGTTGGGGGTGGGGGTGGCACTAAAAACCAGCGGCGACGAATAAACCAACTCCCGGCATTTACCTCGCCGGCGCCCGCAAAGCCCGTCCAGCGGTGCCCCGGCTCCTGCGGAGGGGCAAACACCGTCGTGTTCACTCACTGCCCCCCAGCAGGGTGGGTTTTCCCCTAAAAATTGGGAAAAACCCCTCCAGCCCGCAGCATCGCCCAGCCTTTTGGGGAAACATGGGGTGTTTTCTGCCTCCCCGCCTAATGAGGGGGAGGTGAGGGGCTGCAAGTGATTTGTTCCCGCAGAGCAGGTTAACCCGGTAGAGAAGTAAATAAACTGACCAAATTCCATCTCTTTTTTTTTTTTTTTTTTTTCCAGTACAGAATTAAACTGAACAACTTCTGTCTCTCTTTTTTTATTATTATTATTAATTACCACATCTATAAAAATTAAAAAAAAACCAAAAACTTAAAAGTATTAGTTTTATCTGCCTCTGAGACCCACGGAGCAGTTTATTTTCCCAGCGACACCTTTTGCCAGCTTTCCAGGCCAGAACTGGCTCTTTTGGGTCACCCCCATCCCTGCCACTGACTTCCAACCCACAAAAAAAACCAAACGAACAAACCAACCCAACAAGCAAATGGGCTCGTACCTCCTTTTGTTTTTATTTTTCTTTTTCTATGGCGTACAGCGCTTTCCTCTTGCTTTGCCACCCCAAACACCCACCAGAAAGAAGCTCAGCAAAGGTTTCCAACCAGGTGGGAGCAGTTAAAGAGCAATTTATGAGGGAGCGGGAGACAAGCATCACCTGCGAGCTGGTCCCGCTCCCACCCAGGGCTCCCAAGGGTAATCCTGCTACCCTGGTGCAAAAATAGCTGCCCAAAATATAGTAGAGTCCCCAAAATGCCACAAAATGCTTCCCACACTGACAAAAAGGGAGAAATGCTGGACAATAAATGGCTTTTGGTGCTGGTTTAAGAGTTCAGAGCTTGGTGCCACCCCAACCAAGGCTGCCAGGTTGGGTTCGGGAGAGCAGCAGCCAAGGGGACAAGGCTTTGGGAACCTGCAGCTCGCTCCCCAAAACCACCACCCACATTCCTTATTAAAAAGTTAGCTTAAAATACCCATACAAGTGTTTTAACAACCCCACCGCCTCCTGCAGCAGGAAGGGACGGGGCTTCTGGAGGAGTTGGTGCCCCATTTCAATTCTCCTTCATTGGCATGGCCGCTTGGAATGCTGGTGGAGCCCAAGAGATGTTGGTGGTTGCTCTTCCCCCAGCCCCACTTCCTCACCAATGGTTACTCCTGGCCAAGGAACAATGAGTGGAAAAAGCAAAGTTCGGTCATGACAAGTTTCAGCCCAGAAACCAGAGGTCCCTTGGAGGAGTCCAGGCCATGCTGGGCTCACCTTTACCTGTCTGCAGGTGGCAGAGGTGGGCAGGGAGATGCCGTGCTGCTCCAGGACCTCCTGGCTGCCCTCTGGATCCGGCTCCATGGCTGTTCTTCCAGGCAAGGGTCATCATCCAAAGCCCAGGGTCCCATCGTCCACCAAATGATAGGATGAGGCAGCACCATGATGGAGCACTCCAAGCCAGGGGCTTGCATGGTCCTCAGCAAACATCTCCTCCAGCTTGGGCTCCCCCTGCCCAACTCAGAACTGCCAAGTGCCCACCCCCAGGAGAGCTGAGAAGGGCAAATCAAGCCTCAAATCAGGCCAGCTGGGCAGCTGACCCTGGGTGTCCCCAGGCTGCCAACCCCACCTGCTGGTCCGCAGAAACCCATGGACAACCCCAGGGCTGGATTGCCGGGGCTCCCATGCCTGCTCCCCATCATAGAATTGCTTTGGTTGTAAGAGACCTTTAAGATCACCAAGTCCAACCATTAACCCAGCACTGCCAGGTTAAAACTAACCCACGTCCCTCAGCACCACATCTACAGGACTTTTAAACACCTCCAGGGATGGTGTCTCTACCACGGCCCTGTTCCAGCGCTTGATAAAGCTGATGAGTCGCACGCCCAGGACATCTCCATCACACGCCTCCCCTTGTCCTGGGGAGCATCGTCCTGTGAGCAAGCATTTTGCTGCAGCAACCAAGCGGCCCCAGGAGGAGGAACCCATCTCCCCAGGCCATCCATGGGGGTTACAAGCCACCATGACAGCTCCGGACACATTGTGAGAGCAATATTGACCATTTTCTAAATGCTTCTGATGCAAAAAACACAGAGGCTGGCGTTTATCGAAGGGGACACCTGTGGGAGGAGCACCCCACCACCGCCGGGATGCTGTAGGGCCAGGCACGTGGTGGCTCACAAGCTTCAGAATCACCGTGTCGTGCAAGGGAATTGCCCGTCGGATAATGAGAAAGACTCGCGTGAAAGGATGAAGGGATTCACTCCCCCCGTCAGTCACAGCACCACCCCTTGCATGGCCCCATGGCCACGATGCTCTTGGGTCCCCAAGCACAGCCTCCAAAAGTGGACGCTGATGGCCGCTCACCCCTTTCCCACCACAAAAAATTTAGCCAAGGGTTCCTCTAGTGGTTGTCATAATTTTCCAGCCCTGCTCTTTGCTTTGCTAGCGTTGGCCGGCTGGAGCTGTCACCAGAAGTTACCCTCATACGTGTACGGTGAGCATCCCTCCCCTGGGGCATGTGAAACAGGGCTTGCTGGGGAGCCCCGTGGACCCATGCCTGCGGTAGGGCAGGAGATCAACCCAACAGGCAGATCCTGAAAGGCCATGGGCACCACCCCTGCCTGCAGAGGGAGGAGGAGAGCGTGTCCTCACCTGGGGACATCTCCATCAGGCAACTTAACCTGCGCAATATGTTGTCTATACAAGCCCCAAGTGATGCTTTTTAGCTGTCTCGATGGGGGTATTTGCTTGATGGAAGCAGGAACAGGAGATGACCCAGCCCCACCAGCCACCACTGCCCAGGACCAAGCCCCTGGCACCACCATGGTCACCACAATCCCTGGATTTGGGGTGCACGTCCATTACTGGTCCCATTTTCCACAATCTCACCTAATCCCAGATTCGACTCAGGGTCCTGCAGCGTCAAGCCCTTTGAGGGGCTTCTCTGCATCCCAAAACGATCTTCAGCGGTGTCGGGGAGGGTGCCCTTGCTCCAACGGCAGGGTCTCAGGGAGCCCCCACCTCCACCAGCACCTTTCTGACCATGCTTTGCTTTCTTCGCAGCCTGCTGCCCGTGTGCCACCCAGCAAGTAACAGGCTGAAAAAGGACCCACCAAAAAAAAGCTGGTCCAGGGCTGGGATCTGCACTTGGCCGCTGCCTTCAGTTACTACCCCATTGACTTCTGGAAAATGTTATACTTCACTCCCCAAAGAGCTTCAATACATTATCTCAAGAGGATTTCTCTCACTAAAACTCCATTTTACAACCCAAGAACAAACACAGGTTGGGCAGAGAACGGCTGGAGAGCAGCCCTGAGGAGGACTCGGGCGTGTTGGTGGACGAGAAGGTGGCCGTGAGTGGGCAACGTGTGCTGGCACCCTAGAAAGCCCCCCTTGGGCTGAACCCCCAGCAGCGTGGGCAGCAGGGTGAGGGGGGGATCCTGCCCCTCTGCTCGGCTCCGGGGAGACCCCCCTGCAGCGCTGCCTCCAGCACTGGGGCACCAACAGCAGAAGGACATGGAGCTGTTGGAGCAGGGCCAGAGGAGGCCCCGGAGATGCTGGGAGGNACTGGGTGGTCTCTAAGGTCCCTTCCAACCCAAACCATTCTGTGATTCTACGATACATCCTAAACTCCTTCATGGCTTGTTAAAGAGACTTTCCCTACATTTTTCACATGTATTTGTGGGACCTTTCCTCAGCACCCTCACCCTCCGGAGAGCCGCCGCACATCTTCCCTTGGAAAAGGTGATTACAACAACAGATCACAGGGATCTTGATTCAATCAAACAAGACTGAGTATGTAACAAGGAAAAACACACACACAAGCTCTCCAATAAATGCATAAAGTTACTTTATTTTCAGTATACATTTAATTTTGAAAAATATAAATGCTAAAATATCTCATCATCTTCATCTTTTGATTCCATAAAAGTCACAATAGAAAGCTTCATAAAACTGTAAAATACTATAATGTTATAAGGAATTTCATGTTTTATATTACTGGAAAAAAAATCATTTTAATATATTGAAATGTTTTCTGCTTCTTTTTTTTTTTTCGTTTTTGTTCCACCATCTTGATCCACTTCATTTTATCCTAAGTTTTTAGTCTTTCCTCCAAAGCGAATACAGACTTAACGAGAATTAAAAACAATAATAAAAGTATCTGAAAGTGCGTGTTGATTCAAAAAATAAAATAAAATAAAAATACAAAGATGTATCGGCCACGACGACAAAGAAGCGTGGGCTACAGAGGCAGATGGCCACCACGTTCCCGGGGCTGGGACAAAGCTGGCTCCTCTCTCCGTGTTGGGTTTTGTTTTCTTTTTTTGCAGGAAAACCCAACAAGAGACGCAACCACCAATAAAGTGGGCTAGTGTCGGGCACCAGGAAAGGAAATACTTCCAGCTCCTGCCGCCAGAATTGTGAGTTTTTCATGGCAAGCTACAGAAAACTTTGTCCCGTCCCCTTCAGCAGCGCTACCCTCTGTACAACAGCTCCCTCAGGTTAAAATAATAAAAAAAATAAAATTAAAAAAAAGAGAGAGAAAGATCTAGATCAGCAGTCAATACATTTCAAGTACATTTTAACAGGGTTCGAAAAGTGGAAGACCTCATTTTTGGGGAGACCCATCACCAGGTGCCAGCAGACGGGGATGGTGTGTGCGTGGGTGCCCGTGGAGCGGGAAAAGCTGCTTCTCTCTCTCCATCCGGTTGGAGCTTTCCTCCCTCCGGAACTGGGATTCCTACAAAGCAAAGGTCTGGGCAAAACACAAGCATCTCCCGCGTACTCCGTAGCTGACGCTCGAGTCCGTTTCCCCTTTGGGAGCCAGGGACTTGAGTTCACCAAGGGATGGAAACCCTTGGTTGAAGCCGGCGTTGCGTTTCCCAGGTTTTCTGTCCTCCAGCTCACGGGGCCCGGCAGCGGAGGGATCACAGAAACACTCCTTTCCCGGCCGTTTCCAATATCTCCCCAGCCTTTCCCAAGCGGGTTTGGGCTGGGCTGCCGGGATGTCCATCTCAGAGTCAACACACATTTCATGGGAGCTGAAACAGAGAGCCCTCGAGGAACCTTGGGAGGTGCACGCACGTCTGTGTGCGGCTCCATCCTCTTTCCGCAGCAACGACCGCCTGCAGCAGGTCCAGCTCAAGGTCTCACGGTCCTCAACAACTCATCCTTCAACCCCTGGGAAAGCAAGGTGGCCAGCTGCTTCTACAGCATGTCTGGGAAAGAAAAGAGTAGCCCTATTCTGCAAATCCCCTTGCCGATATGGCTACTACGAGTGAGCAGATGCTAAAATTTGGCATATAAGGTCTCAGCACCGTCATAAAATTCTGTTTACTCAACCAACACGGACTTTGGTTTCGCCTGTGCTCTGCAGTGGGATTTTTCTCCACTGGGGAATTGGCCTTTACAGCTGGGCTTCCCCTCCCCCCCCGGCCTTTTTTTTTTTTTCTTTTTTTTTTTTTTTTTTTTTTTTTTTTCCATGAAGCTTTTAGTGTGTTATATGTAGTCCTCACGTTTCATCAAAAAAAGGTCTTGGTGAAGCCCAATTTCCCAAATGTGCGTTTCCACGCACACACAACTACATTCACAGATGCGCTCCAGAGAGTACTATCACCTTTCCCAAGGTGGTATTTGCTCGCTTGGTTTAAAAGCAAAAACCTGGTTGTGCCCATGGCCAGCCTGCTTGGTTCTGACGCATCGCCGTATACGGGTAGACGAGTCTAGGGCCGAGCAGTCAAAATTTCGGGTAAATTCTGTAGATGATGGCAAACTGATGTGGGAAGCTAGAGGATGCAGGTGTTGGTGAGCCT
>VXBH01004984.1:0-18773 GCA_013400035.1 Rynchops niger | reverse complement strand
TTTTTTTTTTTTTTTTTTTTACAGAAAGCCTGGCATCTAGAAATAAGAGGTAGAACTACTCATAACTATATGTTTCCTGCTGCAGGAAAAAAATTCATTTTTCTTTACAGTAATTAAAAAAAGGTTAAAAAAATTGTCAAAAGAAAAAAAAAAAGTCGTAGGTTAGGCCCCCATAATTTAAACAAAATAATCTAGGAAAATAACACTCTTCAATGTACCCGACGGATTAAGTCCATTAAAGTGTTTCTTTAAAAAAAAAAAAAAAAAAATTGCATAGGAAAGGGACATTTCAGAACGCATGCTACAACGATGGCAATGGTTTGTCTGTGCTGGGAGCGAAGTACCTTTTCCTTTCCCTTCCCGCGTTAACTACGAGCACGGGGCTGTAAGAGCGAGTTAGTGTTAGCAGCACTTTCCAGCATCTTCGAGCAGTGTGAGCCAGACGTCGGCTTAGCCTGGAGGTCAGTTTTTTGTTCTGCCAGACGACAAAGGGACAATCGCACAAACAACTGGTTCAACGACTCCAATCGCGCCAGCACCCCCGGAGGAATCCTTAACGCTTCTGCCCTGTGCTTGCGGCCGGGAGAGGCGTGCGTGTCGGAGCGACAGAGAAGGCAAAACGAGTCTTGGTCGGCGGTGGGAAACGGGGCGAGAGGAGGCGAGATCTGCAGGGGCAAGGATGTCTTTTTTTTTCTTTTTTTTTTTTTTTTTTACCTACGCAGGCAGGGAGAGCGGGGTTTGATATTTGGCTAGTGGCAAAATAAATTCCGTAAAAGATTTAACAGACAGACAAATTACAAAGTAGTTTCTGTTCCCTTGCTCCTCCAGAAATAACCATTGTCTTCAGGCTCAAGTTCTATTCTAATTTGAGGCACAACTTTTACTGGAGTTCGTGGAGGGCTGCGAAGAAAAAGAGAGACGGGGTGAGCGTGGGGACTCCCGCCGGGTCCTCAGCCCTTCTCGACGGGGTCTGCTGTGCCCAGGGCTCCTGCTAGCACAGCCTCCTGCTGACCAAATCCCCGGGAAAAACCATCTTGCAAGAGAAAACCAGCATTTTACAAACAAAACAGAGGGGCAAGCGGCATAAACTGGGAAAACCACAGGTCCTGGCACTTAATGGGACACCCAACAGAGAGTGTCACATCTGAAAATGGAATAAATGCTCAACTCCCAGTAGCGGTTCCTTGCATTGGCTCATACAACACAACTTTTCGGAACCGGCAGCATACAGATACCAAGTCTGTCAGGCAGTGGCAATATACAGCCGGCCCATGCATCACATAAGATAATTTCAATGAGTTCGTCTCAACACTGTTTGTTTCAGGAGGTAAAACCACCGATTTCATTGACTGAGGAGCTCCAAGTATCCAGCACTTGTGCTTCACGCTGCGCTGTGGCAACACTCGTAAACTGCCTTTGAAATAATCTGGTTATAGGCACTGAGATTAATTTCACACTCTCTAACACCGGGAAGCGTAGATATTTCTTTGATGTTTCAAGGACTATTGCTGCCTTTGTCTAGATCCGACTCTTGGCACTGGCAGGTCCGAGGTGGCCCCAAGGGGCTGAGCTCTGAAAAATTGTTACTTACCTCTTCCTTGCTGCAATTTAAGGTTATTACTTTATTTTCTACTGCAGACATGGGAAAATGGATGACTTGCCCTTCGTAACATTCTGTTACATGACTGAAGGAAAGTGTAACAGCAATTTCCTCTCAATGTCTGTCTCTTATTTTTTCAAAGGCTAAACAATCCCAATTCATTTAATTTTTCCCCTGCAGACGTGTTTTTTAGACTCCTCCCAGTCGCTCCGCACCTTTCTTCTGGTTTAGACCTCAAAGCAGTTGTTGGTTCTTCAGCTGGGGTCTAAGCAAGGCTGGTGGAGCCCGTAGGCTCTCTACCCCCCATCCCAAACCCCGTAGGGCGGTGTTGGCAATCAACTAGGGATGGATATTAGGAAAACGGTCTTCACATAAAGGTTTATTAAGCACTGGAAGAGGCTGCCCAGGGAAGCGGTTGAGTCGCCATCCCTGGAGGTATTTAAAAACTGGGCAGACATGGTGCTGAGGGACATGGGGTAGTGGTGGCTTTGGCAGCGTTAGGCGAATAGTTGGACTCAATGATCTGAAAGATCCCTCCCAACCATGGCAATTCTATGCCTCTATGCTGCAACCCTACATAGGGAATTTTCTCCAAGTGCTTTTTAAGAGTTTCCTGGGGGGGACAAAACTTTGCCGCGCTGACTTTGGGTGCACTGAGGGGTAGCTGAGACGCTTTTGAGGAATCATTATCAAAGTGCATTTTTTTGGGTGCTTACCTTGGCATGGTGTGTGACCGAAGGAAAGGAATTGTATCAGCATGACGTATGGCGTTCAAGGAATGTTGGTGATTTTTCTCCTGTCGGGGAAGGAAGAAAGTCTTGTTTGTCGCTGCCTGCAGCACCGATGGCTCCTCCACCCATCCTCAGTTTCTCCACCATACTCTCAGCTATTTGGCAACGTTTTCTTACCGCTGACTGCCCGCCAGGTGAATACTCAATTTCTCTCTCTCTCTCCTCCAAGATAAAACCCCTTGAACTGCCAACACGACCAAAAGACTAATTTCCCAAGACTTTCCCCACCTTGACACTTACCTTTCCTCTACACCTCTTTGGGTACCCTGTGCTCCTTCCCCACTGTTGCACCCAACCTCCTGGTGAGAAAATAGGTGGCTTGGTGCCCATAGTGGCTTTTCCTTGTCTGACCCAGCCTGGGGAAGTGTCCTCTCTGTTAATAATAATCCTGTTCTTCCTACGGCTGAAGGAAAGTAGTATTTTTAATACTATACTTGGAATCGCAGAGCACAGTTATGTTCAAGGACAATACCACAGTGGTGCTGGATTCCAGCTACTTTTTCTAGTCTTGATTTTCATTTTTTTTTAAATGTATTTTTTGCACTGTTTCTAATCAAAAACCAGCAAATCGACAAGTGGATCATAAAAATGCACAAATACGCAAACCAACTACGGCGCGGCTCACGGGTGACGCACCCCGTGTTGTCTCGAAGGGCATTCCAGCAAACAGGTTTGCGGCCCAATTAACTTTTCCTGAACTATTTCAGCTTTAAAGATGCTGCAAAAGGTGAAACAGTGCCATCTGATCATAAAATCCTGCGCAATATTTAGGATGCAATGTGTTTTTAGCACATCAGGGCAGTCTCCCAGAAAAAGGAGGAGGATCTGCTGGGTTGTCTGAGGCTGGTTTCCCTCCTGTTCCTTATCAGCAAAACACGAGGCTATCTAAATAATCAGGGAAACATCTCTTTCTCTTTGCCTTTGTTTTGTAACGCCAATCTCTAAGTGTTCCTGCACCTAAAAATCACGGAGCGATGCTTAGCATCACCTAAGGTATCTAAGCGCCACCAAAAGGCAAGGGACTTGGGTACCAGCTCTTAAATACTAGCTTAAAGATCTGAAGATCTGTGATTTTAGGTCCTACCGCTAGAAATCCCCAGCCTTGCAGCAGTACTAATTTGTTACTAATTTAGTCGTATTTCTCCCCTCCCGCCTCATGACAAAACAGCCTATTTATCTCCAGAGGGCACCCATCACTCGGAGTATTTTAAAAAGTCAGCGCAAAGGCAAAAAAGCTGAGGTCAGATGTTATTCCTGATTCCTCACTTAAAAGACTATCACATGAAAAGCGAAAATGACTGAAAACGAAGATCGTAATAATCAGAATTATGGATATGAACGTAAGAAATTAAGAAGGAACAGAATAGCACAAAAGCAAATCACCTAAGAAGGGAAATACGTTAATGGTCAACTGATCACTGCCTTGTCAGTTTAATGCGGATCAATGATGCGCTTAATTACTCTTTTAAGCGCTGATTTTTGCAACCGCTTGGCACCTAAGGAAACAAACAGTAAGGGGACAGCGATGCAGTTTAGACATGCTGCAAATCCAGAACACCAGGCTCAGAAGGGAAAAAAAAAAAAAATAAATCAAACCATCAGCAGAGTGAAGACAAACCGGGAAAAGTTCAGAGGAAAGAGAGGAGGAGAGAGCGAGTGGCCAAGAGACCTGTTAGGAGCTGGACAAAAGTGCTTAAGCTGGAGGCACCAGAAGGAACAACATCAAATTTGTCATGAGCGAAGGAAAAAAAACCAAAATCAAACAAACAATAAAAACAAACCAAAAAACAAGCTCACAACCCCAAAATCTGTCATTAAATCAGAGGCCTGGAAAGTAAAAAAGAGGAGAAAAAAGAAAACCAAAACCAAGACAAAGTACTTCTCAAGTAATAGCAAAGGTGGGGTTTATTTAAAAAAAAAAAATAACTCTAAATATATATTTTTCTGTACTGCAAGGCAGAGTCAAGCAGGCATGCAAGAGGTTAGTTCTACTCACTGTCGGCAGGTTTGCTATCACTTAGGAAAGGTTCCTGCTCCATGATGTCCATTGGTATTTTAATACTTGGGACTTTTTCTGAGTAGGGGCAGTCAGACTGTGAAAGAAACGTGTAAAAGATCTTAGAATATTTTCACCGCTCGCTCTCTCTCTTATCGTCTCCCGCAAATATAAAATTATCCTTCATATAGTTTCTGTAGGAAGGAGGAAAAGAGAAGAAGAAGAAAAGAAAAGAAAAAAAAAAAAAGCATGGTCCAGCTTAGCTGCCTACTGGTTCCCCACTGCACCCCCCCACTTTTCCCCCTTCCTTCACACTGGGGAAGTGGAACAGACTGGAGAAATAACCTTGTCTAATCCTTATATTCCCCTTCCCCCACCTCGCCAGCTCCTTTCCCACCAGCGTATAAGACACCATCCAATTCAACTTGGAGTTGCCTGCGTGAAATACAGACGGAAAACACATTCCTGGGCAGAAATAGTGGGGCACTGGCTTCTGGGAAACCTCATCGAAAGGTTTTATCCCACTGCCATTTCTGTAAAACCCTCTTTTTCTTCCCAATTGCTCTAAAAAGACGAGGGCCAGACACGGTATGGCAAAGGTTCCTTCAACTGGGCTGTCTCAGCTCCCCCTTTGACTTCAGTCAAGTCAAACCCAGGCTCAGTTACAGTAGAATAGGTTGTGGAATCCAGGGCCCCTTCCAAGAATTCCATGCTCCCAGCCAGAGAAATGGCAAAGCGAGCGCCAAGAGACACAACCGCAGGGAGAAGCCGCATGTGGGATGCCCCGGAGCTTGGGTACCAGCCTGATTTACATCCCACTGGTTTCAATAATCCACCTGCTTATGCTCTGTAGAAGATACCTGGAATTATTCCACTTTTTTAAAAATAAAAGTCCTTTCTCCTAACCCAGGAAAGGCTGATATTGCATAACCGGGCAAAGGAATTAGGGTGATATTTGCCAGACACGTTAACGCATCTTTGCTCCTGGAGAGAATGAGACACAGCACCGAGCATGACCCTGCGGGGGAGGGAGGGAGGGAGACCTTCAAGTCAGGGCAGGAAAATAGTACAGAGGCCAGAGAATCACTCTCCGTCGATTATTATTATTATTTTTTTAATTATTTTTAAATATAAGTGACATACAGTGCAGTATTTCATAATCCAACAGCAAAACGCTTCCCTCGGGAGTATTTTTAGGAGGCTGAGGGATAAGCACAGCTCAAATAAAGACGATTTTGCAGAAAAGCAGTGAGGCGATAAAGCTACCCCCAAATCCCCCTCCCTTTGGTCCCTGCTGTAAGCAGAGCTTGGGTGGCCTCTCCAGTGTATCACCGTTTCAGTGCTAATAAAGAAATTTAAGAGGTCTGTGGAACGGCAACGCTGATGCTCATGGTCTGCTTTAAACCTCACCATCTACAAGAGACAGAAAAACTATCTGCAGTTGGCAAAAATGCCCCAAAGGGGAGATGAGACCATTACACAGCACTTCTGCCTCTGCAACTAAACATACCAGCCCAAAATTATCTTTTTTTTTCTTTTCCAAATTGTCTGGCCTTTCTTGGGTCATGCATTTTTTGACGTAGGATCTGAGAGAAAACCCAGGCGCTTGAGTTTTCATTAGGCAAATGTAGCAATCAGCTGTACTAATTCATACTTTTTAGAGATGGCGGAGGGAAAAATGGTGAGATTAACCGAAAATCGTTCTTTGCAGCTATTTTTTCGCTGCCCCTGATTGCTAGTAAACCCCAATGAGAACTTTAGGTGAGTCCTATCGAGTGCCGAGCGTGGTCTCCTGATGCCAGGCTTTGCCCGACTCGTTCCCCTAACCCCGCTTGCACCAGCAACGCCCAGAAATCCTCTTTGCTAAACTCTGATTGCCCACCAAATCCTGCTGGATTAACTTGGTGGGGGGCATATTTCTGGAAGGGAAAGGGTGAAAATAATCAAATGCTAAGTGCTTTACATTCAGAAAGCTGGTAAAAGCAAGTGCTGAAAAGAAAAAACAAAAAAACAAACCAAGAAGAGTTAAGAACCAACATTTTCCATAAATTCTCTCACCCATTAGATCAATTACTGTACCTGAAATTCATGAAAAGCCTGAGAAGAGAGGAGATAGCTTAAAAAATTCCGGAGGTAGGGGAGCCATGGCTCAGGGTACGATGCTGCTGGATTCAAATCGGTTAAGAGGAGGGGATGGAGCCAAACCTCTGCTGACTATTCGCTACGTACAACAGGGCGTTTTCCCTCATTTCGGGAGAGGGGAGCTGGCTGTCTGAAATCTGCCCGTCTTCCCAGCTGGGATTCAGCTTGATCAAACAAGGTCTGGATCCAGGTTACCTCCTGCCACGCTGCACCCTCACCTAACAAATGCCTGGTTTTGTCTCTCGCAGTGTACACACTCTACTTTACACAGCATGTGTTCTTTATAAAAAGGACTTTGCGTATTTTGTTATCGGAGCAGCCTGACTTTGTTGGCTCCAGCACAGATCCGCAGAGGTGTTCCACCCCTCTCCCATAAAGGACTCGGGTTCTGGCTTGTCCCCCACCAGGACCCAGGTTGCCTCTTTTCTCCTCCCACCCTTGAGCATGATCAGGCACGGGGATGGTCTGGGGGAGCTCCTGGAGCCGCCCCATTCCTTTTGAAGACACCAGATGTATCGTCTAACCCCCAAGGAGGGCTGATTCGGTAGATCCGTTCAGTGTGGGAAGGATGCAGACGATACCCAAGCAGAAACCCTCCAAACACACAACCCCGCACCCGTGACCCTCCTTCCTCTGCCTCCTCCATGGGAAAAACCCTTCTTCATGAACCCTGGAGGGTTACATGAGCAGAACAAGTGACACCGTGCTTTGTACTCTCCCCTTAGCCTGCAATTGTTAAAGCCTGGCTCCCTTTTCACATTGCCAAAGGTAACGCTGACCGCGGCCGCCAACTCTCCAAAGGCAGTTCACACTTGCTGTACAAAGTCCTACATAACCAGGATGTTTAGCACTTCAATATAAATTTATAGGATTTAAGTTCACGCCAGACCTGGGTAGGCAAACGTTTAAAGGCATGAGGACCGCATTTCTTCTTATTATGTATACAGTAAAAAATAGCACAGTCTAAGGCACATGGATCCAGTCTACTCGGGTCACCGCACTTAAAAATGACATAAGCAGCTACATTTCACTATTTTAGGGCACACTGCTACCTGAGGTGGCACCAAAGAGTACACTGCAGAAGGGCACGGATGCTTTGAAAATACTTAGGTCGTGAGTATTACCAAGAGAAAGCAGCCGTTCCTGCAATATGACAAGTCGCATCCTTTCGTGCTTTTAAATTATTAAAAGAAATATTGAAAAAGAAACCCAGAGTACATTCAGAAGTAACAGAGCTGCTGGCGAAAACCGTTCTCCTCCTAAAATGTAAAAGACAACGACGGGGGAGAAAGGCGGAGGAGGGGAAGATAAACAAGGCGGGGCGATGAAAGGCGTTCTAGCAAAGGGCATGACACCTCAGCAGGTATCTAGTGCTCTTGTGGGAAGCGCAATTGCATTCTTGGCAAGGCAAGTACTACCTACCACAGGCTGGCGACGTCTGGAAAAGGGAAGGCAACGTAGAAAAGAAGTGTTTTTCGGGGCCGATTTGCTCCAGCAGCAAAAGACCGAGTGAGTCGGCTTCAAATGAGGCCGGGAAACCCCCAGCCCCAGAGATGGGGAGGGACAGGGACTGTCCCCCCGGGTCAGCTACCTAGAAAGGAGTAATTTGACAAGGGCAGAAAGCTCCTTACATCGTCATTGTCACTGTCCATACTGCCCTTCTTCTTTTTCTTCTTCTTCTCATCCTCTTTCTTTTTCTTGTCCTTTTCTGGAATGACGTCGTCAAGAAAGCTTAAGTCATGCTGGGAGAAGAGGTAGTCCATGGCTTTTCTGACTGCTACGAGCGCCAGGATCTGAAAAGGCAGAGAGGGACTTTAATTGGGAACACCCTGCGCATTCCTCTTGACGCTGCTTCTTAATCCGACACACTTTTAGTTCTGGTTGTACATGAACATACAAAGAACAAGGGGAACACCTGGGCTATCTCTATCAACCTGAAAGTCCGAACTGTGGCTGCTTCACGCCAGGATAAACAGGAGCAACCTACAGAAAAAAGTACGTAATCACTTAATACTCCTGTAGAGACAAAGGTCATCTTTAACTGATAGGCATCAGGCAAAATAACAGAGATAAAAAATTAGTATGCAGGTTCATGGGGGCGGCCTGAGTGACTGTCTGTATTTTTTTCTCACCGTTTCCCCAGATCCAAGAACTCTTTAGGAATTAGACAAAGGCCAAACTGTGCCCTCAGAGTTTGCAGAACAAACTTTACTAAGATTGTGGCTGCATGAAACTGGAGGAAAAGCTTTTTCTGTGCGAGACTGCAAGCCAAAGCGCTGGGAAAAAGAGAAGGGATGTGTCTGAAACAGGCGTTTACATCGACGCTGGGTTTAACACCACCACCAGATGCCTACCGACATCCCACCTACTCTTTACCAAAGGGTACAGCGACAGACTGAAAGCTCCTCAACCCGGCTACTAAAAGATACAACCCCTTCCCAACAACTGAAGGCTGCCTTTACGATGAAGAGTTTGTTCTGAGCAACGATGCTCAACGGCACAAACAATTCCTAGGAAAGGATCTCCAGCGCTGACTTGCGTAACTTCAGACGCGATTACGGAAGCAAGAAAATACTCAGGGGGTGGAAAGATGCCATGTAGACACCCACAATTATCCCATCATGAATTACTTCTGTATTAAAAGTGCTTTTCCTTCAAATAAATGGAGGCTTGCCTATCCGCCGGATCTTCACAAATTGGCATTTCATAGTCTTTTTGTTCATGAGTGCAAACGATTGAGGTTTTATCACCAGATCCAGCTACATCTAAGCTGTGACTGTACCTTCACCGGGTTTGCACCATTCTAACGAACTTCAGCAGACTTTGGGTTCACTCGGATCCTCTCTATTCCAGGCAAAGAGAAAGAGCATCTGTCCACATCTCAGATTCAGCTTTCAACAGCAGTACAACACAGTCATGAAAACGCAACAGAACGGCGCGTCAGCGGGAACTGCTGATTTTTCACACCTTTATATATGAGCATGTGTCCCAGCAAGAACATTTGGAGGACTCTTTCACTTGCATCATCTTTTCTCATTTCACCGGCACTAGAGAACAAACGCTTGTCCTCGTTCTGTTTTCTGCTTTCCCTCCTTCTCTCCCTTAAATAGGCACTGCTGTTCCTAACTGCACCCACAACTGACTTTTTACTTGTCCCTAAACCTGACACCAGGCGACTTTGGGCCCAGATTTCTTAAGGGAGTTTCATAAAGCTTTGACTTTGCAGCAGTCTGACCCATCTCCAGGCCAGAGACCAGACTCGGCAGGATCTCTGCGCGGGCAGCTATGGTCCCGCTGGATCCACACTCCATCCACTTGGCCTCATATATACGTATAAACTCCCCTTAACACTTGTTTGGTTTTTATTTGGTGTAAGTGCCTAGTTGTGTCTACAGCTCTAGTAATAAATCACATGCACAGAAAGCTCTTTCACTATTCCCCTTCCTTGATGTAGAAATACTATACCAGACTGACCGCACAGGGTGTATTTTAGAAACAGCGTGTTTTATTCTTAAATAAAATGTTCTGTGTGACGAACATTTGATCTCTCAACATCCCAAGTAAGTTTTAACGTGACTCAGATGTGCATCATTAGAAAGAGAATGCGCATCCTACAAACATAAATGTCATCCTCTGATGAGAAACACAGGAATCAACGTCATTGTCTTTTTACTCGATTTCAAGGAAAAAGACATTCTTTCTTTTGCTCTTAATTTAGCTAATCCTTTCTGTCCATTTCGCACACCTCTTAACAGCAAGCCCCATTCTTGGTTTTGTCAATTTGTGCTATTTAAAGCAAGGGAGACGTTTTCTGCCCGGTAATTAGTGCGGACTAAAAAAGGAAAACTATGCACCTCTCATTCGTTCATGCAGCTCAAGGAGAAAACAGGGCAAATCTAACGTTGGCAGCCAGGAACGGTCAAAATTAACTACACCCTTCTGGAAAAAAATTAACGTTCCAAGCTCGTTTCCTCCAGAGGACTTATGTAAAGGCTGCCACCGCAACACTGATCCCATGTAGTCCTACATCAGTGCCACGAATGGAGGCAGAGCCTGGAGCTAGGGATTCGACAAGGTGAGGTTGGATTTGCCCGTGGATGGGAAGGTATGGCCGTGGGTGGAAGGTGCAGGCTGTGGAAGGGAGGGATGTGAAGGAGAACGTCACCCACCATGACAGGGAATATGATAGCAGCCACGGTTGACTTGAGGATCCAGAGGAGGGCCAGGCACACCACCTGCAGGAAGGTGAACAGATGGACCCTGCGCAGCGGGACATGGCGCAGGTAGATGAAGTCGGGCTGGTGTTTTAGAGGCATCAAGAGCAGCTTCAGACGATCCATGAACTGGAAAGGAAAAGAAACGGACATTTAAATGAAACCCAGGAAACACAAAAAAGAGATACAAAAGCATTAATCCACTATGAAGGGTGACCTTGAATCAACTTGCTTTCCGTCCATAAGAGAAACCCACAAGAAAACCCAGCACACCTCCTCTATCCTGACCGACTTGGGCTTAAGATGGTGTGGGTCAAACACGTTAACTCAGTTGTCTCAAGTGAAGGTCCTAGGTCCACACTATATTTGGCAACTGAACAGAGATACAAGAGCGAAGCATCTCTCAAAGCAAGGCCTTGAGGGGCCTTTATGTTAAGGAGCAGGACTCCATGTGCTCTGGTCATCAGTGTGCAAAGCAAGGAACGAAGGTGGCGGTGGAAATTGCTCCTCTGGCTTCGAAAGAGTGGGCCTGATCTACTGAGGCTTTCACAAGCTGAATGCCCAAACTACCGTCAGCATCAAACTCTGGGTCGCTTCTGCCACCCTCCCCTGCCCCGCTCCTGCCAAGGAAAGACATTCGTCGTTTAAAAACCTCCACTTTCTTTCCAAATAAATTGGGAGCAGAGGTCAACAGAGATGAGGGCAGATGCCATGTTACCAGAGAACAGAAAGGAACCTAACTGAGGAGTGAGGAAGACAGGGAGCTTCTGCAGCAGCGTCCCTTGCCCTGTGCTGGACTGGGTGGACTTGGAGTTAAACCAAAATTGTGATTTCTCATTGAATGAAAAACATCCTTGCTCAGGGGAAAACACGCTGCCCAGTCCCCTGACCACCTGGGCGGGGAAGCAGGAGAAATCCCTTCCAGGAGAACCAATCCCAGGGTGAAAATGACAATCCCCTCATTGTCCCCTGCCTAAACGCGGGCTCGCTGCCTGCTGCTGAGACCAGATGGATCTCACACTGAGGAATGAAAGCTGGGGTCGTTTTGAAGAACACCCAAGGAAATTCTCATGGTGCTCGCAGAACAGGCAGTCTTTTCCCCTTAGAGCACAACCAAGTGCTAAAAAGAAAGGCCACAATTAATAGGGTGCCAGAAAGTAACAAAACCGCTTCCAGCCCCCTAGGGCCAACAACAGACGCCGCGTTGTGAGAAAGGCTTTTTACAGAATATTTCCTCAACTACAAAGAAAGGGGCTTGGCTTCCCATCCTCGGCAAAACAGCAATGTTCCTGCTCCTTAATGTTGCAGAACAACCTCGCTGCCATCAATCATCTGCCCTTGTTTTCCTTCAATCTGTGTCAGATACCCCAAACCACGCCGGGAAGGAGCTCGGGGCCTCTGCAAGCATACGCTGCCGTTGGCATCACTCAGCTGGGGTGAGAAGATGGACCCTAGGTCTTCACAAAGCACCCCCCATCGCTTACAGGGCCCAGGCTTGGCCACTCTCCCGCTGAGCAGATGGCTCCCCTTTGGTCTGGATGTCAGGACAGCCAGCTCATGGCAATGTTTGTAAACAGTTGCTACCCTCCCTGGGTTTATTGGGAAGGAAAAGGAGAAGGGAAAGGGTGGAGGGTTGTGAAAGAAACCCCACACTGGTTAATAATTACCATCTTCTGGAGACGGCCCAGTGTTGGATGGACCCATAGAATCATAGAATGATAAAATGGTTTGGGTTGGAAAGGACCTTAAAGTTCATCTAAGTTCCAACTCCCCTGCCCTGGGCAGGGACACCTCCCACCAGACCAGGTTGCTCCAAGCCCCGTCCAACCTGGCCTTGAACCCCTCCAGGGATGGGGCAGCCACAGCTTCTCTGGGCAACCTGGGCCAGGGGCTCACCTGCACACCGTTGAGGGAAGCGACGCCCATGTAGAGGAAGACACCGTAGAGCACAGGCATGGGAATGAACTGTGGGGGAAGAGCAGGAGAAACTGAGTGAACACCCTCCCCATACACAATGCACCGTTAACACGCAGAAGGACATAATTCCTACCCTGTGATCAACTCAAACTGCACCTACAAGTGGACAATGCAGAGTAAGAAAGTGAGCAATACTTCTGCTGTGTTTTGAGAGCCGCAAGAACATTTGTGCAATCACTGGAGGGCTGAGGAGCAGGGCAGGGGCCGGACAAGCCCTGGGCTCTTCCGCTTCGCTGGGAATTGGATGTCTCTCCAAGAAGCAAAGGGAACGGAGCCAGCCAGTCAGCACATTCAAGAAGAGGCAGGGTAAATGTGTTCGAGTAAGCTTCAAACTGCTTTTCACCTCTTGGTTTCTGGTGAGATGAGAAGTAGAAGGTAGAGAAGAAGAAAAGGCAGCACCATCCTGTGGTACGTCCAGCTCAGTAAGCTGTGTAAATCCATCCAGAAAGACTCTTCTCTTGAGTCTCACCTCAGCGATGACAGTCATGCCAACCAAATCTCTGACCGCTCCATCTTTCACCCACTTTAATCCGTAACTATTCACAAACACAGGGCTGTGAGTTTATTCACTGCCAGGAACTGTCCTTTCAAACATCCATTTCTGCTCCCTCAAGTGCTAAGTGCTGCCCGTTCCTCCATCACTGGTCCTGCCGCTGGGGATATCTCTCTTCAGAAGGGAGGAAGGTGCAAGGTTACACCACACACGCTCCCCAGAACGAGCATCTGTCCCTCCGACCTGAAGCACAAAGCTGTCCACCATGGCAAAAGCCACCACGTGTCTGCCAAGAGGAGGAACCGCTCCTCGGCCCCACCACAGAACTGCGGGCAGCCAGCCCGGCGTGACCCGACTGGGAATACTTGGGCACAAACCACATGCGGGAGCTGAATAACAGCCTTTGTGCGATTTATTTGAACCCAGGAAGGACGGGAAGACCTCTGCTGCCGTTGACGAAGGAAAGCCTTCGTGCAGTGACGGGTGGCTGCCACTGAATGGCAGCCACAGCACGGCCAAGGCTCCCACCGAGGGACGTTTGCTTTCCAACCCCTGCATGGAACTCGCTGAAGAGGCAAATAACATGACAGTTATTCTGTGTTTTGTCGTATTCCTCACGTTATTCATCGTTTACTGGGTCAAAAACATAGAGCTAAGCACATATCCCTGGAGGCCTTGATCCTGAACGTGTGCATTTCACTTGGGCCACATGAGAACCCGAGTCACCGGGCCACGCACCACCCCAGACCAAAGCTTCCCTGCCTGTGTTTTTTCCCTTACCTCCCCTGGTTCTCATTCCCTATCCCCTCCTGAGAGCTTCTGGATTGCTAATTCACCCTTCTATTGGATGTATTTGCTTCCTCGAGTGAGCTGTGGTGATATTTCACATTAAAAGTCATGTGGTTTTGTCCCCACAGCCTGGTTTCGACTGTCTGCCATCACCGTGTGCCGTCGCGGGGTTCACAGAGATGGGGGTGTCCAAGGGATCACTGGGTCCGAGGGATTAGATGAGAGAAGATAATATCTCCTCCAGCAAGTTGGGTAGGAGGCTTTCAGAATTTAGCTTTTTAGTTCATTTACACTGCCATCTTCCCCTCCCCTTCTNAAAAAAAAAAGAAAAGAAAAACGTCCAGATATTATTTCACCATTTCACAATGATTAATCCTGTAAATCACGCCTAGGTGAAACTTCGGCACATTATCCCGCAGAGTAGCAAGCGGCACTTTCCGTTTGGAAGACTTTCTTTTGGCAAAGTATACACTAGCTACGGGGTTGCTGGCTTCGGCGCTCCCAGCAAACCTGCTGTGAGCCAACAGAATTAAAAATGTATTTATAGGAAAGTGCCTGTCATTCTCCTAGCAGGGCTGAGGATGTTTCTGTGGAGATCTGCCATAACTAAGCAGAAACATCCGCGACGTTCCAAAAACCAGCGCAAACACCACAAAAGCCACAAAAAAACAAGAGCTGGGATTATTCTGTGGGTTGCCTCTTTTATTGAATTGGGGATCGCTAGCGTTCAGTTTGCCGCTGGCGTGAGGAGGCTTAAATGTTCTGCAATGCCTTGAGCAAAGCAAAGCCCTCTGGGGCAGGAGACCCTGCCACTGGAGTTTGCTAAAGGTCCTGATGCACTGCCAGGGACTTCTCTCGCTGGCACGTGGGCGAGGAGCGTGCCGCTTTATCCTCAGGCGTCCTCTCGCCGGCATCTTCCCCCCCACACGTCCTTTAGGGGAAGCACAGGCGAACAATTAGCGAATGAGGCAATAAGAGGGGAAATAACAGACCCCGGTGGAACAGAGGAAGAGAGATCTTGCAGGGAAAGGTCACATGAGCTAACGAACAGAATTATTGCAATCAGGCATTAAATTAAGGGCACGGAAATGCCTGTTTGTGCAGAGGAGGAAACTGTTACCAACGCACAAAAAGTTGCTAGTTGTCTAAACAACCTTAGAAATCAAGAATAGGAATGCACTTGACTTGTAAAGCCACTTTCTCCGCTTTATAGACAGGCAGCACCATTGCTCTCTGCCTCCGCCCCTTCAGGCTCACATCTAGCGGTGCTTCACAGGCCCCGTGGCTTCCAACCTCCTCGCAACCAAAAACTCAGCGGCCTCCTCCAGAAACGCTTCTCCAGACACCTGTCGGCTCCATCACGGTGTTACGGTGCCCGGTGACACTGTTTCAGTACGTATGTTCCCCGTTTTGACATCTTCTGCTCATACCATCGGTGTACAGACCCCTGGAGATGGACTTGCGGAGCTGACATCTCCTGTTGTACGGTATTCCTGCTCTCGGCACCACTGAAACCATCGTCCCCGGAGAAGAATGCAGTATCCTCCACAAGCCGTGGATAAGCAGGTTTTCCAGTTTCATTCTATGATCCGATGATCCGCCAAGGCCAACATTTCTCTGTGGCCACGTCCCGACAAATTTCAGGTCTTGGAAAATAGCTAGCTACCTAGATTAAACAGTCCATCAGCAGCACATCCGTTCAGAGCCTTGGCTAAACTCACACGAAAAAAAAAATCCAGGAGATTAAGAAATCACATTTAATTGCACTGCTTCCTCCAGAAACACATTTTCCATACTGCTAAGCCAGGCATTGCTTCTGAGTGATAAGGGATGTGCTTGTTTTAGGAGGATCTGGCCCAAAAGAGTGAAAATGTGATTGTTGTGCTGGCTTTTTTACAAAAAAACGGGCATGCTGCAGCAGCCTCGCACTGCTGAGGTGTGCGTGCCTGCGGAGGGTTCAGCTCCGCTACAGCAGCGGTCCCAAATCCCAAAGATTTTGGGCCAAAACGGTACCCATGGACTAATATCATCAGCTGTAGGCTCTGCTCATTGCCACCAGTTCTGCGTATTCTCTTTCATCAAAAAAAAAAAAAACCACCTTCTCTCAGTGGGCCATGCATATACCCTACCAGTAAGCACCAAACGAAGATTTTCTTCAGGTGTACGTGTCAAAATGTGCACACACTCAAATAAATGCAAATATACTTCTAAAACTACGTATCCATCTGGTAACCCGCATCTTCCACACAGCAACTCTACTGCGCTGCCAGCCATCCTTCCACCAGGCCACCAGTATACTCCCAAGCTTTATCCACAACATACTTTCCATAAACCACAGGCACGGCAGAGGCATAAGAGTGTATAATAAAAGGAAACTTAACTTTATGCAAACACAGAAGCAAAAAAGCCTCCAAACTTTAAACGAAAAAAACTCAGAGCCCCCAAGACCACCAGCCCTGAACTTTGTCGCTATTACCACCTAGCATGCCACAATGATGTTATTTTTTCCTTCCAAAAGGAAGCTTCCAGAAAATTGTAAAACTGCGTGAGTAATTCTCGCTAATCTCCTTTTCCACACTTCAATGAGCTTTTTTAGTAGCTTAAAAATAGCCTGACAGTTGCTGTGGCCTTACTTCGGCTGCATGAGCCAAAGGAAAGCGGGAAAGGTGATGTCCTTACCTTCAGGATGGGCGCCATGAAGACAGACACACCAGTCAGGATGAAAACGATGACCCCGGTGACTCTCTGCTCCCTGAAACAAAACCACTGGGTGAGCAGCATGGCTCCAGCTTTCCCTCTGCTTTTATTCCCCCTCTCTGAGCACTCAAAACCAGCCTAACACCCGTTTTTGGAGCCCCAGTTTTCAAAGCAGAGCGGCCATCGCAAGCCCACAGCGTCGGGCAGGTACCTTGGATCCTGCCCCAGCCTCATAAATCTCTTTTTTTAAATATCAGATTGGTGTTTGCAACCTGCAATAGCTCTGCTGTTTGTGGATCAACAGCGCATTGCTACCGCGTCAGGCGGAGCGTGTTTACACGTTAAACATTAGGAACTGTTAACTAGCAATCCAAATTCTCTACCCGGCAGTATTCGCAGCACGCAAATAGGTAATAAATCACCGGCCCTCCGCTCTTAGATTAGCAGCGTATTTCGAGTCCTGGTCATGGTACTCCAACAGTTGGATAAATGGTCCAGGCCCTTTGTGGCGTGCCGAACACGTGCCTTCATCGGCACCCACAGCCGCTCCCTACATCCAAAAAGACTTTCCCCAAGAAATATTTCAGAGTACTGAAAGTTAGGCCGTTAAATTTCCATTTAAATTTTTTATTTTCTACAAGCGGCCTGATTGCCAAAAGTGCTCCTATTGAAAACACTTCAGCCCACTTAATTAAGGCAAACAAACACAGGAAAAATTGCTTGATTAAATAGAGCTGATTGCTCTAGGCATGACAGGTTTACATTTTTTTACCATTATGTTTGCTAATGAATGCGTGTTTTGATTTCCACGGATAAGGAAACCTGCAGTAAATTTATCTCCTTTCTCAAAAACTGCGCCCGATCTGGCTGAACCAGCTTTTGAGGAGTTACACGGGGATTTGTCCAAGGCATTGCCAGAGACCTGCGCTGCTAAATCTCACAGCCGGGTTTGGAAACACAAAGAAAGCAGCAGGAAATTCTTCGTGACTGCTTTGTGGTGTGCCGGGGGCACCAGAGCTCGCTCTGGGAAGCTTTGGGTATTTTGGGGTGACTTCGACGTGTGTGCCCCGAAGTGGATCAAGAAAAGATCTAAGCTCCAGGGCGAAGTTTCCTTCCTCTTCTCCCCTTGCACAGGCTCTCCCCCATCTACGGGCACGCGCGTCGTGCGACAGTTTTCTTCCTTTTCGAGAAAGGGTATTTGCAAAAGGTCTAGGCCAGATGAATTTCTAACTGGATATATCCTCCACCGACAAAAAAAAGCTGTAAGGAAGTGTAGCTGATCTGAAGATTTACAGCAAATCCAAGAGCTGTTCCCCCTGAACCTCTGCATGCGTCCTGCTCAAGGCAAGACCATTTATAGTACAAACTGATCTTTGCAGGCAAACAAGGCAATTAAGGCCTTTCTGGTTTGACGTACCTCACTCCCAAAAACTTGGGCTGTTCTCCAGGGGCCGAAGTTTCCGTTTCCATCTTCAAGCTGTCGATGTGAGCTATGGAGATCACGGTGGCAGCAACATACCAGGGCAGACCCATGAAGGAGCATATGATCATCAGAATGGCCACCCAGAACAAATCCAGATGGTATCCAGCACCTTTCTGTGAAGGAAGAAAGACAACCTTCAGCTTAATTAGTCTCAATATCTATGGAACGGCCAGGGCTCTGGGAACAGAGGCACACCAAGCAAGAGGCAGTTCCTTCTACGGCATCTTTTGGCCAACAGGAATTGTCATAAGAAATAGCAAAGTAGGACACATTAAGGGATGAATTATCCACATATACAGGGAAAAACAGGTAAGTGTTACGGTTGCAGCAAGCTCTGAAAACAACAGCAGAGGAGAGCAGCAGACCTGCAAGCAGCCTGGCAGAAGACCAAGGCCCTTGTGTACACTATGAAGTGCTGAGAAGTCAAGTTGGTACAAGCCAAGCCCTGCGACCAGTCCAAGAGCTCTTTGCAAAGGGACTGGAGACAGCAGACCATGAGCTGGAGACAATATGAGAGCACCACCTTCACAATAAAATATTTGGTGAGATACACATTGTATCTTCTAAACAAGCAAGCTCTCAATATTTTAT
>VXBH01004983.1:517451-564171 GCA_013400035.1 Rynchops niger | reverse complement strand
GGTTGGGCGGTCTATAAGAAACTCTTCTAGATGCAGGAGGCATGTATAAATGCAGGAGGGGGAAGTGAACAATGGGTCAGCGTGTCTTAGATTTTTGTTTTAATAAAACAACAATATCGTTACAGCTGTGTCTTTATGTTGTCACCTACGTTACTTGGTGATGGATCCACTGAAATACACAGAATGCTGTGGGAAACATATGGGTCAAAATAGATTTAAGTAATTCTAGACCCAGACATATCATCCGACTAAACTAAATCATCTTTACCGTGACACAAGAAAATGTAATGATAAAACACATATTTACCCAATAATGTCCTTTCATTGTTGACCGAACAACTGATGATGTGTAGGTCCCTCTCAAACATATAGAGGTGCTGTAGAGAAACACATTAATGATAATAAAGACTTTTAACTATATAAAAAAAAAAATCTAATTGTTCTTCCTTAGGAAAACCCTGCTGACCAGTACACTGTTTTTATATCTAAAGCAAATAATTTCACAGCCAGAAGAACCGTATTTCAAGCCTCAATTGTATCACTTCTTTTTCTCATTTGTTTGTTTCTTACTGTTTCTTTTGCGCTCTATGTTGCCACTAAAGCAGCACAGCAGACCCTTATGTAAATATAAAATTTCACCCATTTCATATTGTTATGGCAACACCTGCGAGAGCCCATTATCATGATTCCAGCCACTGAACTGCAGTACATTCAGTTTTAGAATGATTTCTTACAAATGGTAGCACCAAACAAACTGAGGATGCACACATAACACAGAAAACCAAAAACATTTACTTCTTAGCACACGTGTTCAGCACGAAGAATGGAAAGGGCTTGAATTGGTTGTTTAGAAATAAAGATTACAGAACATCTGAATGACTTCGGAGCAGTAAAGTGTCATCTCTGCAATGTTCTGCATCTGAACACCACTGAGCATCATTTGAGTACCTTTGTTGGTCTCTCTTCTCTTTCAAACATGCACACACTCCTTAAGAACAAAACGTATTTGTTACAATCTGAAACACTACAGCACTGTCTTCACCAGGGAGAAGTTTGGTATTGCTCTCACCTCATTTTGTTTAGTTTGAAGATTGTACAATCCAATGTGAGTATTTCTCTGATTTCCCTATGGATGAAAAAAAATTAGCAGTGGCAACGTAAATATATACAAAGTTAAAGATTGCTTTCGTTTTTTTCCTACCTCCCTCTCTTCTTCCCCCAGCCCCTTGACACACATCCTCACACACTTCCCTGTCCTATAAACAGGCAGTTAATTATCTAATTCCAAGAAAGCGAGGCAAGAAAGAGAACAAAGACATTTTTTTTCCTTTTAGAACTAACGCATAGGACAAAGCTGAAATGCAGCCAATCCACAGCCCACAAGCCGTTGCATAAGCCAAGTGCCTCTCTTTCACTTTGGTTCTAAACTGGTTTTCATTATAGGCAGTAGGGCCAGGAAGTGAGATGTCTGTACAAGAATCAAAGGGGATGCTACGACCCCTGTAAGATTCCAAACCTCACCAACTCGGTGGGTCATTGCTCCAAAAGGGAGCACAGAAACATCAAACACCACCAAACAAAGCTTCCAGTGGTCTGGCTGCAGGCTGAAAAAAGGATTTCAGCTCTGCCTTAGGAAATGATTGTTTGAAGGTTAAATATATTTCACAAGCCCAGATGACACCATTAGCCTGCTGCCTTTGAAAAGAAACATAATACACATCCTTTCTAGCTTATTGATAATAACATACAATGATTTTGTTTGGGGCACTTCTAAGTCTATACAAATAAAAACTTTTCTTCTTGGTAATTTTTACCATGATTTAAATTTTCAAAATATAAAAAAAAATTAAAATAAATTCTGCTTGGCAGCATATATCGTATATCAAATCAAGCTGAAGTCCACTAATGTACTCCAGGTATAGGCACTAAATTGCTAAACTGCTGAAATTAAATCCAGCCACATAGGCTTGTACTTAAACAGTGAGCATCATTGTTTTTAACTACAGCTTGGAGGGACAGGGGAGAAATCTAGGATTATTTACAAAGTTATGGCATCTTGCTTTGTGAAGTCAAAACAAAAAGGCAAGTATTCTCTTCCTAAGGGGTCTATTTCTGAGTGTCTCATTATTGTCACGGCAATGACAAAAGTCTTTAACTTCTGATTTAAACAAGGAAAACAAAATATCTTTATATTAAGACACAGGCTTCAGGCCTACTAATTACTAATTTAAGGTTAAGCAAGTGCTTTCACGAATGGCCATTCTTTCCCAAGTGTGTCTGAAATGCTAACATCCTCCATATTTAACTACTGAAAAATATACTTCACAAGGCTGTTAAGAGGACTACATCAGTGCCCATATCTGTGCATAAGCTAACATGCTTGTTTTCATGTTTACTCTAAAGATTCTTGTATTGCCTCGCAAAATATAAGTGCTGAGACTAGGATTCACTTCTGTTAAAAATATCTTCCTTTACACCAACTATCAATGTCACAAAAGACAGACTTCAAAAACCACAGTACAACTCAAGACTAAAATAAGCTTGAAAATAAAGCTCATTCTCCATTTCAGGCAGAATGCACTTCCACTGAGCAGAAAAAGGTTGTTTTCTATTTGTATCTATTAGGAAACAGGCCAGGGCAGCTCAGTTTAGTTTACATCCTTCTTTGTGCACTATCCCCACAGACAATGTCACAGCTACAGTTTGTTGCTATAAAACCAACAGGAAAGGCTCACAGACATATAGATGTGTCTTGCAAAAGTGGTAGCGCATTAGTTATAAATAGTTTGCCATGAAGGGAGGAGAGAGCAAGAAAGAGATATTGAACTGCCCCAACAATTCAGTAAGATCTGTAGTATGTTAGAAGCTGTAATTACATTGTGATTTCTCCAGCCTAAGCTTAAGGAAACAGGACTAGCTGCAGACACTAAAAGCAGTCTGTTTTCCCAGGTAAGCTTTACAGTGTGATGATGTATATTAGCAGAATAGAATAGCAGTGCACAAAGAATACTCGTATTTTAGAACAACTTTGTAAAAATTCAGAAGTGTCAAAGTGGGGCCTAAAACTACTTTTTATTTGCTAAGATGCATACACCAAGCCTCTTTTTTCTACAATGTAAATATGAATGGAGACTTCTCTTAAATGGTTTGCCATAAACTCCAAAACCACAGAACTATACCCATACACTCTCAATGGACTGTTTCATAAAAAAGGAAACATTTGGATTGAATCCTAGTTAAGTCAGTAATAAAGTGTAAAAAGACACAGACACACAATACTCCCAACACTTCCTGTTTTTTAGCATTCTGCTCTTGAGAGAGAGGAAGAAAAAATTCAGTCCTGCTGTAAGGTATCACAATCCCAAGGTGTGACTGCAGCTGACACAGACATAACCAGTTTTAAAAAAGCACAGACATCAGGAAAGGCACAGCGTTAGCAGCTCAGGGCCCAGCCTGTTCAGGATGCTGGGTAAGCACTATGCAGCTACAGCCTGGGCCACCACATGTGTTCCTACCAATACACAAGCCACCTAGACTAACAGGAGCTTTGGGTCAGACATACCCACATGTTTTTATCATGCAGGCAGACAAGTGTGGGCGTATTGACTGCCATCGACACCAGCAGCGCCTAAGCGGGTACCAGCACTTTCAGCTGATGAGCAGAATTTTTATTGGTCCAAGAAAGAAATGTGTACCACACACTATGAACAACTCTCTGGGAGAAGCATCACATATTTAATGCAATACCACCTTAAGATACATTTGCTCTTTGTGAGAGAACTCCAGGAAGTACTGGAAAAAATAAAAAAGAAAACTCCAGTTTGCCCATTAGCAAGTCTAAAAAAAAACACTTAAGAGTAGAAGCAGTCAAAATATGTCAGCATCCTTCCCAACAGAGGAATAAATAGACACTGGTTCTTCAGCAGGCTGACTCACTCAGGAGAAAGAGATCAGACTACTTTATCATAGTAAGAGAACAGGAAAAGAAACTGCAGCATATCCTTCAGGACAGCATTTGAGAGGTGAAAACTGCAGCACAGCAGTGCAGTTTGCTAGTTCCAGTTCTCGGGCTTTGTCATCCAGCTATTCCTACCACAGAAGCTGCAGAGGTCACATTATTCCCAAAATTAGGAAAGAGAAATTACAGTGAACATTTTCAGTGACTTCCTATGCAGCCTTTACCTCTAGGTTTGGGGAATTAAGCCTAGGTGTTTAAATCATTGGCCTATTCAGTCAATGGAGTCTAGTGGGTATTTGTCCACCTCCTCCACCCCGCACACCTCTTACACCAAAGTACAAGCTACAAGTAGCCACTTCTCTAAACTCTACGAACTGCTTTGACCAAATCCCTACTGACTACAATGGGAACTTAGACATCTAGCACGCAGGCAGACACCCACATTTAGATGTGTGAACCTTGAGCTACAACTCATCCCTTGTACCAGCTGCAAGAGCCTGAACACCATACAAGGCAGTTGGACTCTGCTGTCAGAAGCCCAAAAAAGCTTAGTGTGAGATTCCATACATGCTAGAAAGCAGCAACATCACACATACGCAGTACCAGGTCTCCTGTAGACGGGTTACTTTCATTAAGTCTTTCTAGAGTTTTAAGCAAGGAAAAAAAAACAAACACCAAACAAAAAACCAACAACACATTCTTTAGTGTCATTTTTATGGTTACTGTTGTCTTGTACAGACTCCCCTCCCTGCTTGTACTAAAGGAAACATCCACCCACAGTTAAAATGTATTATACCTTGATGAAGGCCTCACCTCTTCCCTTAACCCTGGGGAAGCTGGAGAGTTTTCGCATTGTTGACCTAGAGGGGAATGAAAGGCAGCCCTATTCTGCTAGAGTCTGCTATCTCCAGCCTGTACTCTTCAAGAACCAAGATACTCCGGAATCCAGCTGGGTTTACAGATTTCTCCAAGATGCACAAAAATCAAAAGAACCATAGCTTGTCTCATCAAGGGAAAACCTTCTCAAATCATTTAAAAATCTCTTTGAACTACAGGTGTTTCAATATAAAAGCTATATACACACCATGGAGAGCAGAATCCTATGTTAAAAAGGATACCTCTAGATACTTCAAGATATCAAATAAACAATGGCTACTTCAGACTACTTGCAATAAAGTGCTAGAGACAAATCTTAAAGTAACGAAGAAGAAAGGCAGAAGCAGAGTTAGTGTTAGATCAATGACATCTTAACATACATATTGGTAGAAGGAAACATATTTAACTAAAGCAGTGCACATGAATTTAATAGTCATGACCTCCCTGAGAAATTCTGAAGGTGAAAGAATGTGCTGCTTACAAAGAGTTTATCTGTTAAAGAAATGGCATTTCATTCAGGGTGACGTTCTGGCCCCCCAAAAAAATCAACAACAAAAACCCTATGGATGTAATCAGGTCAGTACTTTACTCTCCATTTCATCATTCTTAACTTTTGTCTGAAGTGGAGATGGATATTTTCCCATTGCTCAACCTCCCAATCAGTTAAGTTTTCATGTTGACCCTCAGTGCAACAAAAGTTAAACTACAAGGACTCAATTAGGCATAGGTACACATAAACATATTTTTATTAAGTTCTGACACAGACTTACCTTCCAGGTGTAAATAATTTTTCCATTTCTTTCAACATTTACAACGTACAGCGCTGATGAATTCTCAGAAGCATCTGAAATGATAAGTATCAAAAGGCACAGGATTTTCATTAGAGCTGGTTCACCATACACTTTCAGCACAGATACTAAATAATTTTTGACATATAAATACTTCTTTGTACATGCCAAAATTACTCCCTTCTGGAAAGAGAGAGAGAATATTTCTTACACCTTGATTTACATCTGATAAACTTCAGCACAAAATAGTTAAGAGGTTTCAAAACACACAGGAAAGAATTATTTATGTAAACTCTCAACCTTTCATTATAATTGTGATTCTAATGGCCGCTACCGTTTGTGATGAAAATGGAATGTGCTTTTCCACTATCTTCCATTCACAGGAAAAAAAAAAACCCAAACTTGCATTTATCCATTATACACAACACGGGGTTCAAACAGTTAAATTGCACTGCAATCCTTAGAACACTACAGGGAGACAGAACTAGCCAGAGGAAAGCGTCATTTACTCCCACCTGCCCTTTCAGCATCCCAAATGAATGCCTGGAAATAAACTACATCTTCAGAAACTAGTTCTACAACAACAACATGCTCCCTCCCACCTCTCCCCCCAAATAAACAAAAACCAACAAGATTAAACAACTTATATATCTGCCACATACCTACAGGTACAAGGGAATTTAGCAACGCAGGACAAGAGATATGATGTGGGGTGTGATTAAGGCTAAAAGGGAAACAGATAAGCAGGAAGCTAGGGTGGACACAGAGATGAGCCCATCTGGACAAAGCAGCATAAAATAAAAAGGAAAGGAAAACAGAAGAAAAAAAAGAGATAAAACATCATACTCAAGGTGACAAAACCACATGATTTCCTAATGCTACTTTTCTGTTTTCTAATCACTGCAACTACCAAAAAGGTGTTTATCTCAGATGGAACTTTCACTGACGGGAAATTTTATCCTTAATCAGGTTGACAGCTGCACGACTGGTCCTAGTTTTAAGATAAAGCTGGCTTGTGATTCAGTAAGCATCAATAGCAAGAATTCTCCGCTACTCTCACCAAGCATTTAGTCAAGTTCAACACTATTTACTTTGCAGTTACCACAAAGCACTGACAGAAGGAAGACATGTAAAACTTAGTTTCACAAGCCTGGTACTATAAACTGGCTTGTACAGCTTGCAGTGGTAAGAAAAATATTGTCTTACACGTGTTATCAGAAGGAAATAAATTACGTATTTTGTTGTGGGGGGACAATGAAAATCCTTAGTGTACATTTAACAATTCATCAATTTCTACTGGTTTCAGATTGCTCAAAGTACATTACAATACCACTACATTAGGGCTAGCCAGCGACAACCGAGAAAGTCTCAGACAACCATACATTCTGCTCTGCTCTTAGTGGAAACTTCCCGGAACTTAACTACCACCTCAAACTTTCAAGATGAGTACTATGGTCTCAATACTTCTCTCTCATACAATACCTCCTCAGAACATAATTTAGCTAAAGAAGGTCTACAAGAAATCTCCATGTCAATGAATTTCTCTATCACCTAACACAGAGATCTTAAAGGTGTTGGAAAAGTTCTGTGTCAGAAGCAAATTTCATACCACTGAACATTGTCAGTGGGAATATTTGCCAAAGAAGAAGTGGCAATCATCTCCATCCTTGGAAAGTCCTGCAGTCAAATTCTGCATGTAGAATTATAACTTCTTCCTCATCCCCACAGCTGAGACCAGCAGATGAATGGCTGCAAAAGAACCCACACAACCTGCCTGCCCAGCAAACACCTCTTATCAGCATACTCAGGAGAACGCAGAGTTTGATTTCCTGAAGGCCATTATATGCAGCTCATACAAAAATAAGCGGAATAAAGAGAACAAGGATGGTTTTCTTCACTTGCCACTCGCCTCCCATCATCATAGCTGCTCCCAGCTCTCATGCAATTAGAAGTTCTCACAAGCTATCAAGGGCTTTCAAGTCGTCAGGAAAGAAAATAATAAATGTGAATAACTATATTTGAAGCCACTGACATAAAAGTACCTTGACTCCTAAAAATTACTTGCTTTCTGTGAATAGGTATTTCTTTGATGTTTAAGTGAATCTTAAACGTCTTAGTCTACCTCCCACCTTCACATTCCTAATTCAGCAGCACTGCATCAGGGGAAAACACACAGACAAAAGTTGAAATGCAATACAGCAATGTTGGTATCTGATTAGATGCACCTTCCAACCTAGATTCTTCTGATTCTGAATTACCAGCGGCATGTACTGAACGAGGAGCCTGTATGACATTTTAGAAATCTGAATATGATTGTCCCTTTCCCAAACATAAGTCAGTGCCATTTTGAAATCGTTACAACATAAATGCATAGGTTAATTGACTCATGGAGTTCACCACAGATGAACTGATAAATTCATAGATTAATTGACTGTGCGTGAAGGATTTCAGAATTTTACCTCAAACCCCTTCAGTACACTGGTAAATTATGTAGTATATGTGAAATAATTTTTAACAGATTTTGCAACTGAGGGCTTGGGAAATAATTTTCTTTTATAAAACTAAAAAGAATTGATACATTCTGGTTTATCTCCAAGCAAGTTCTTATGAAACTATTTGATAACAGCCCTTCAACATGGGAAGCCAGTTAAGTATTTCAATTGAAAGTAACCAAAGGAGTTGAGGTGTCAAGTTCATCACACGGTACATCAATAACCATCTATTTCTACTGAAGTAATAATTATTACGGGTTTCTTTTTAGACAAAGGTTTCCATCATTTTCTGAAAAGCAGAACTGAACCATCTGCCCTGCAGATGAATGAGAACTAACACAAGAAAAAACCACAGGGCTAAGAATACAGTGGGGTCATTCTTTTTTTCCAACCACTACCCCAAGCACTCGCTATCGCACACTGCTGTGGCAGCTAACACTTCATCTAATTTTAACTTGCAGGCATTTACCACGTAGACAGTAGTGTTTGGGGTTTTTTTGCCTCAGAAAGGGGAGTAGAGAGGCATGCTAAGTCTTTTTGTGAAGAAAAAAAAGAATGCTGTGTGAAACAGCAGACGAAGCAAACCCAGCTGTGGGGCGCAGCAGACGTGCACGAGTGTTTTCGGCATGCGAGAAGTTCCTTGATGACACCGAACTTCCCCGCCTCAAGCACCCCGGCCACCGGCGCCCGAGAGACGAGCGCCCCCGCCGACACTCGGCCCGGGGGCGGGCGTCCATCGTTCCTCTGGAGCCCGACAGAGGTGGAGCCGGCGGCCGCTCCCCGGGGCCCTGCTCCGGATGGGGACACTCGGCCGCCATTACCCCCGACCCTCCCGCGGCCGGCGGCGGCGCGGCCTGAGTGGAACGCGCAAGCCCTGGGGGGTCTCGCCTCAGGCCCGGCTCCTCCGCCCGCAGGAGAGGGCAGCGCACGGAGGCGGCCAGAGGGACGGAGGCGGCTCTCCTCAACCCTCCCCGGGGAGCGGGCAGCCCCGCCGCAGCGGAGCCCGCCGGCGCAGCTCCACCCGCCGCGGCGTTACCTAGAGCCGCGGCCCAACCCCGCGCCACCAGCCAGGGCACCACATCCCTCCGCAGGTCAAACTCGGCTACCAGGTGAAGCAGCATAGCGCCCTCCTCTCGCCCCAAGCCCACCGGGAACTGGGGAGCGGACACCAGCCCAGCACAGCGCAGCGCAGCCCCTCTCGGGCTGACGGAGCTCCCCGCCCCGCCGCACCGGCTCCCGAGAGCCGGCCGCCGCCATAGACCCGCCCCCTCGGGCCGCCTCGGCGTCTATTTGGGCGAGGCGGGTGTCACTCAGCCGGCGGTGGCGCGGAGTGGCTGGGCGCGCTCCCGCCTCCCTCCGTCCCCCTCAGCGAGCCCGCCCCGCACCGCCCCGGCTGAGGGCGGATGGCGGAGCCGGTCGCCCGGCCGCCTTCCGCGTCCTACCGGGGGCGGGGAGCCGCGAATACGGCGCCCCGGAGCCCCGTCACGGCGGGTAGCCTGCGTGCAGGTGACCAGGGGACTTCAGGTGGACTGGACCGACGTCGTTTGCTCGTTGGAGCTGGTGCCCGGGCTCCTGCCGCGGCACGTGGGAAAAAAGGGCTGATCCTGTTTGATCCTTTCTGAGTCTTCACTCACAGACTGACTGAAACAGTTACATGTGGGTGAGGTCTGGTGTCAAGCTTTGGCCGTCCTGTGTCTGCTGATCAGAAGGCCCCAGTCATCTGTTACCTTCCTCACATCCCCCCGGGAAGCGTTAGGTGTTTTCCACAATTTCAAGTAGCATCCCCGTTTTCTGAGATTTTTCTCTGAAATTGTAATTGACTTGATCGAGTCTCTGGGTGCAAGCTGCTTTGACAGAGCTCAGGACGTCCCCGCAGACTAGGCCTCGCCTGATCCTGCTTTTCATCTGTCTGCTAGCAAAGGAGGTAAAGTTTAGCGTAATCTTAGGGAAGTTTGTGTTTTGTTTGCTTGGGGTTTTTTTCGCTGTTGAAAATAATTGTTAGGCTGATGAGATGCTACTCCATGGCTATAGCCTGCCTGTAATTACCATTTCCTTTCTTATGTGCTGGCTGATGTCAGCCTTCTAAAAGTGGCATAAAAGTGGATAGGCCGTAAGGGCACTCACCAAGCTACATGTAGGCCGAGTACAGAACAGCTCGAGCCTCTTCTAAGAGTTAATCCAGTACCAAGTTTTTTCCCCTCATTGCTAAGCTTTGGAGCTATATAAAGACCAGATGAGAATCAGGTATGTCTGCAAAGTGCGGATGAAAGGCAAGTTGATAATCGAAATGCAAAGCAGACAAACTCTCTCTCAAACTCCCTATTGCCAAGTTTTACAATTTTATCACAAGTTTCATAATCAGTAATCTTAAAGGTCCTTGGATCAAGTAGTTGTGCAAGAATTTCAGCTTATATTTTCGCTGTTGTGAAATAAAGCTTGAAAACATGACTGGAATATTTATTTCAGAGGCAAAAGTAGAAAACAGACAAAAGGTCCCAAATGGATGCATTTTTTAAGACATTAGGTGGGGCTAATTCATGATTATGAGTATGTGGGAATGACACAACCAGAGAGGCAAGCAAAGGAGGGAAACAAAGCCAATGAAATGACTGATTCTGTAAGTATGTGCAAAAAGGGAAATTTTCACATGGAGAAAACCTCCTTTGCCCAGCGCTATAGAGTGCATTTAAGGTCAGGATGAGGCCAACTGTCAGAAGTTTTGCTTCCGCTGTAAAGCCAAACAAAAAGAAACGTGGAGATGGGTAACAAAGAGTCTGCCTGTAACAGCAGGCACTCCAAATGCAAAAGGAAAAGAAAGAAAATTAAATATAGATGCCTAGTTTGGTCCTGCATTTAAAAAAAAAAAAAATACAAAAAAAAACCAAAACAACTGTCATTGTTCTTTTGTTTCAAAATCAACCATGTTACTTACAGTTCTTGAGAGAGAGCCCACAACTGATGGGTGAATTATTCTCTAATGTTTACAGACTGAGGATCATATGACTATGCTGTTCCTGTATCTTACCAATATGTGAAAGGCCTTTCTGACAGTAGGAGCTGCAGGGAGTTAACCAGACAACTGCTCACTCTGCCATAGAACTTAAGCTGGGTAACACGATTAAAGAAAATTGGAAGTGTTCTTAGATGGTGTGAGCTGGTGAGTAGCTATGCAGGCAAGTGGGTGTGGAGGAAGTCCATTTACTCGTGGCCTGTGCCACAGTCCTTATTCAGGAAAGGACTGGAAGAGTTTGTACAAGTTGCTGGAAGAGTTTGTAGAAGTGAAGACTTCGTGGTTAGGTGTGCTGTAAGAAAAACCTTTCTTGTTGAGAAAATAGTTTACAACAGAATTTCCCCTCAGACTGCGTTTTCACTGCAAAGGACTCTTCATTGTGTTTGTATGCCAAATATGTTTGCATTATCTCATTGAAGTTTATAAATACGCTTTCTTGAGACTCCTGGCATGGAGTGGGACCTTGTCTCCAGTGCACTGTCGCTCTGAATTTAGTCCCTGAAACCAAGGCAAGAGGCATTCTGTCAGAAGTTTCCCTGTCTTTTCAGTGAGAAGATGGAAGTGGTAGCTTGACAGATGAAGAGATTTGAGGAACAGGAAGAGATGAGGCAATTCATGATGATTATTGGGGTTTACAGGTACAGAAACATGAGAAGAGCAATCACATAAAGCTGGGGAAGATGGTACCAGCAGGAGCTGAAGGAATTAATAGGAACAAGGTGCCAGAACAGAAGGGAATGAGGTAGAGGGAATCTGGAAAGCTAAGACAAAGGTTTATAACCTGTGTAGAACTGCAGTCAGTCTTCCTGGAATTTAAGGAAGTTAGGATTCCTAAGTTTCTCAGTTGACCAGCAAATTATTTGAAATACACTATTTTCCATTGGTTTATCCATATAAAAAGACAAGATATTACTTCTGACAGTTTCTTTGGTTCATGTGGTAAAGGTTTTCTTGTGACTCTTAAGGGTCCAACATTGCTGATGACCCTAGGGAATGTCATTATGATTCCATGGTGTAATTATCTGTGCTTTCTCAAAAAATCACACACAATTATATAAAAAATGACACTAAAACCACTTCTGGTTTAGATAACAGTCTCATTTGTTGTATCTTCTTTCGTTTCTAAAACATAATCCATGCTATGGAAAAAATAAAAGGGGAATCTTAAGGAAAACAGTCTGTATACTACAAGATGAATGATATTCTAAAGAGAACAAATTAAACTTGTATAAACAATGCTTTTTTTGGCAATTTCTTATTTTTGAGAGCTTAGTTTACAGTCATGATATACGTTAGGTATCCATATATCTGCATTCAGTTGCCAAAAATATATTTAAGAGAAAGCAGATGGTTTGCCTGTTTGTGTGTTTATGTAGGACAGAGGAAATACTTCCACTCAAATAAATGAGGTTCACAGTAAATGGAGAAAGCGATGCCGTTTCTGAATTGATTAACTTCAGCAGTCAGGCTTTTTAAATTATCTGAGGAAACATCATAAAATGCTGACAACTGATGTCAGCATTAACCTTAAAATGAAACTCAGAGTGCGTACTTACTAACATGTACGAGTTACCCCATCTTTTAAGAAACACCACACAATCACAGATTTCAGGCTGTACAGTCCTACATTTAAGGAACAAGCAAACGGTCTCACATAAGAATTTGCAATGCCAGGAAGCAAACTTAATCCACTGCTGCTCCTTCTCCTCAAGGTACCACTATCTCTTTGCTACAGCCACTGTCACCTGAAGAGCACTTAATGCTTTGAAGTGGGATAGGGTTTCTTCTTTCTCTTCCTGTGTTCCCATTGTTATCTGCTGGTTTTATTTTCTCACTTCTACCTTTAGTATCTATTTCCTTCACAACTGTAAAAAATAATTCACAGGTTTAGAGCTTGTAATGTAAAACTCATTATTCCCTCAGCTGTCAGTCTGGCTATGCCCATTAGAGGACATATCTACGGGCCCAGAGATCCAGGATGGTTTGCCAGAAGCACAACACATTCCTCAGAAACCACAAAGCTGACTCATTCAGAGTACTTCAAGTAATAATTCAGTACAGTGTATCATGCCACCTCAATTCGGATACATAAAATTAGCAGCTCAATACAAAAGCCATAAGCATCTCAAAAAAACCACTTACGCTTTCTTCAGCATGCTTAGAATTAAGACAGAGGGCCTGATGTAGTCTTGATAACATTTGCCAGCTCTTCTAGATGGAGAAAGAAGCTCATGGTATATAAAAAAAACAAACAAAACCAAAACCAACAACAATTTCTTATCTCTGCCAAGTGAAATTAATGTTATAACCCATTTCTGACTTGCTTCCTTTTTGCTTGCACCATGAAACCAAATAGTGAATTTCACTTTCTATTTATACTAAGTTTCCTTTTCTGACTATCACGCTCAGTTAGTTTGGGTTTCTAGAGCCAGGCTGAAGCTGTGTGCAGGCACAGGAGCTGATCCCAATAAAGCAACCTCCGGGATAGGGATGTAAAACTAAAGGCCTTAGAAAAAATGTCAATTTTTCTATCTTTTTATTTTTTTTTTAATCAGGAATCTGTTCCTGCCTTAGTAATGGGAGGATCTCCCTCTGTTTTTCAGCTGGAGTGGCTCTTGACCATAGTCAGGCAAATCATCAGAAAGCAGTAGTGGCCCTACTGATGGCATTGTAACCACCATCAGCATTTTTTAACACTAACAACAACTTTTGTGCTAACTGTGTATGTGTCTATCATCCCTTTTCAAACAGTTCATGTGGCAGGAATTACAAAATCATACCATGAAACAAGTGTGGGGCTGATGAGGCATTGCCCCCGCATCCTGGCATTGGCAAATGTAACATATACCTTTTAGCTCTCTCAACAGAATAAAGCTTCGTTCATGGAAAAAAACCATACTGAACCATAAATCATCAATATGTTCCACATCAGGAAATTATCCTTAAGACTTCTTATGAAGAATGAATATCTGAATATATTTAAACACATGACAGCCTGGCAAACAGCTCATGACTTCTTTGCTTACTGAGGGCAACCTCTTTTCCCACCATTCCAGCAACAGAGGGTTTATTGTCATCATGTCTAGACAGTTGTTTCCTTCAAGAATGTTTTCAGCCAGTCAAATACTAAATATATAAATAAATTGTTTTCCTCAATTAGGTGATCAATATGTTTATTAAACCCTCTTGGAAACACAAATAAGATGCAATTAGAAATCAATATTTTGGTAGTAAAAATAAAGGCTGCAATTCAAGGGTGGTAGAGTAAAATACCTTTATTTCAGTGTGAGAGAATAACATTTTTTTTAGTATCTTTAGTCACAGAATTTCAACATAAATCAAAGTAGTTTCACCAAAGTCAGTCAGCATCCGTTACAGATGCCATTGCTTCATGGATGAGTTTTCCTATGCTTTGTTTAATAATTAATCGTAGGAAATAGTCTTTTAACTACTGAGGAAAAAAATTCCATCTTGCTATTCATGCTCATATTGAACAACTCCTTCTTTTAAATAGCTTCACTGAAGCCAATAACATGCTCAAGCCAATAACATATTTCAAGTCAGCGAAGCTTCTGAAACAATTAAGGTATTCCTCAAAGCAAGGGAGGGGAAGAGAACGGGACTTAACAAAGTCTCTGACTGTGGTCCAAGTGGCCTTTCTGTTTTTGCCCGTTCTCCCTCCGTGGCCCAGGCTCTGAGGCTCCTTTGTTCTTCCCACAGCCTGACCCCTGAGGCCTGATGAAAGCTCCTTGAGCGCGCACTGTCTCAACAGCTGTTGAAGGAGCTCTTTGCTCTGTGTTTATTCTTCAAGCTACAGCCTCATTAGGACTCGTCAGTAGTGTTTAGAAGCTTGCCTTTTTTTTTCCCTTTGTGATTTTACTGTTTTGACTTCATTTTGCATTGGAAGAGGACAGTGTCAATACTCTGCAAGACACTTGCAACTCTTTTGGAAACAGATACAATAATGCATTTATCAGCAGATTAGTTCCAATGTCTTTCACTTTTTAGATGTCTTTTCATTTTCATTGTCATTTTTATTGTAAAATAGAAAGGGATATTTATCACAAATGCATTCCTTCAAAATGTAAGGCTACAGGACGGTAGAGTGGAGACTACAGACAGGGACAGCACAGGATGAGTGCATCAGTTGAATTTTGTCTCACTGAGCTTGAGCCATTTTGAAAACCAGGTTCTAGTATGAGTTCTTTGTCTAGGCTCCTTCTAGTTAATGAAGAAAGATAAGAACTCCAGAGGGCAATTGATACAACCTGGTTTTGGCACACACTTTATCATGCATTTTACCTGAGTCTGGATACTGGGTCTCCTGTCCCTTCTCATCGGCTGCCATGCCTACTGGTAATGTGCAGCTGGAAGCCTAGAGGAAAGTGGGATTCTCTCTTTCCATGTCTGCCCCCAATTAGATCACATACTATGTAAAATGGAAGGGGGCCCTGAGGGTGTGGTTTGATGAGCAGCTGATCTAACAACTCATGACTGTTGAAGGGATGGTCCCAGACTTCCTTCTCTTCTTGTTTTTTTCTCCCTACCCTCATCTCCAGGTCATCCAGCTTCTTTGTTTGCCAGCTCTGCTGCACATCTAACACCTCTGTGATCCAACTCTACTTGCTAACCCATTGAAGTTTATTTACTTTTTTTTTTTTTGATGGTTTAATTTTCTGCCAGGTTAGGAAGGTATCTCCCATCACAGAAGGCTTTTACAAGTGCCACAGCCATTGCAAAGGGAAGTGGTAGTAGCCTGCAGCTGCCAGCATGGAGGAGAACAGAAGATGACCTCCCTGTATTGGCAGCAGCAAAGTGTTAGACCCCCGTGGCTCATTCAGAGCCTTTGCCAAACACTTTCCTCTGACTCTCAGGTTGAAAGAAACAGGACCAGCATTCCTTCTGTCCGTTGCCCAGCCACTACTGGCATGGTTTCCAGTCTGGAGAACTGATTCAACTGAAAAATAACCTTGAGGGGAGACAGGACAAGGTGGGCAGGGGTGGTTTCAGAAATATCACCCATCAAGTTTACTGAATGCTTATGCCAACAAAAATTAAGATTAGAATAGAATAGAATAGAATAGAATAGAATAGAATAGTTTGGTTGGAAGGAACCTGCAATGATCACCTAGGTATTCTACACAACTGGGAGCAAACCACTCACGCTAGGCAAGAGGCCTTGAGTAAACTGCTTTTCCTGGTGTTGGTGCTCAGTAGGCCAGTTTAAGTTTGTGCCAAACCACAGTCTTAGGATGGGGTTAATTGTCCATGGAGGTACCTGTTTCTCTCACAGTAAAAGGAGTCTAGGTATCAGCTGATGTAAGTCAGCTGAGAAAATCCCATTCTTGGTGTCCTTGGCCTGGTTTCCTGTTTCCATCAGAACCAAGAGAACCCACTAGTTTTTAATACATTATTTGTATACTGTTACAACCATTCCTTTGGTACAGTGCAACACTTTAAATACATTCAAATTATTCTCTCAAAATCTGAATACATTTCCCTGGGACATCCTAAAAATATCTTTTATTTATTATATATGTTTGTGCCAAACAAATGTCACATTAATAAGCAGAGAGGGTTGGGTAGGTGTACGTCATTAGTCACGCAGTGGTTTCTTTTTCCAAAATACTTCCAGAATTCAATCTGACCTCTTTTAACAATGAACTATTTATAGGATTCATAAGGGCCTTATCCTCCAACCCTGACTCAGCCAAAACTCACCACTGACCTTGACCTCCTGTAGTCTATTCTTACAGCCTTACTCATGTGAGGAGCTTTTATTCGCTGACCTGACTTGGGGAGTGTATTCTCATGAGTATGATTTTGCAGGCTTGGTTCCCAGCTCAGTGGGACTTGGTAAATGTCACAGAATCAAGTCCTAAGGATGCATATATTATTTTTACAATGTTATAAATACAAAAACCAGGGCAAAATATGCAGCTAAGTTCTGCTTCCAGTACCAGAACAATAAATTGAGTGTAATTACATTAGAGTTTTAGAGCTACAAATGAAAGCATTCAATTTTTCTTATTTTTTAAGAGAGTGCATATATTTTTAGAATAAAGCAGTCACTAAGTTTCTGAATCATAGCAATTATTACTAAACAAAGTAGTTGTTTTTTCTCAACAAGATATAGTTGTTTTTAAGTAGAATGTTGTTGCAGTATTAGGTGATTACACGAGCACAGTAGGACAATGGCAATTTTTTTCTGTATTTTTTGCATCTTCTTCTGTAACATCTGAAATACTCTTGATCTATAACTAGTGTCAATGTCCCTAATAATTTTCTATTTTTCATTCTGATACAGAATGATACGGTTTTAGAAGCTAATATTTTGTCATTAGTGGAGCTGGGTAACAAGATGCATTGTCTGTATCAAAAAAATACTCTAAACAAGTCTACTACCTTTCAGTTTGTTTGAATGACTTGTCCAATCATAAAGATTATAAATAGGCATACTTGATGGGTCTTCTTTCCAACATATGTTGTGTTACATATCTCTTTTATTTCCTTTCTTGTTTTCTCACTTTAAAGAGAAAGAGTCCGACTTTTTAGGTGCTTTTGTAAGTCCCCAGTGCTTTTTTCATTCACATCTGAAACACTCATTTTTATTTCCCTGTATGTTATTGTACGTGGTGAAAGCGTATTCATTATATACTTGGATCATCAGTATATTACATGGTGGTCTTTTGTAGCTCCTGTATTTTATTTGTTCTTTTGAATATAAGCATGCAATGAACAGATGTCTTCAGTTAGCTGTCTACTACAATGCTTAGGCCTTTTTCTTGAGTAGTTACAGTACAGGTGGAATCCATTATGTTTATCGGCAATTGAAGGAATTCCTTCCAATCAGCACTGTCATGCATTTATCAGCATTTGACTTTATCTGTCTGTGTTCCCAGTTAGCCTCATTTCACCAGCCCTTGGAGCTGTTTGTATTCTTTTATAGTTCTAAGTGAACTTTGTAAAAAAATTTGGTGATCTGCAAATATTGACAATTGTTTTTCTAGATATTCTAAAGTATAGATAGATACCTCCCTAAAGCTAAGTGGCAACATTTCATTCTACAGTAGTTGCCTTCCTCTACATACTTAGTGAGATGTACTTGATCATCATGATAGTAACGCAACTTCTTCAAGGTTTGCTTAGAACTCATGTAGAAGCTGCTTACAGGACATACAGAGTTTCGCATCCTTCTCCTCTTGTTTCTTTTTCTAACTTCTTCACACTATGAGTGTAATTGCCACAACTCACTGTTAAAAATAAAAAGTCTTGGAGGCACATACATCTTTCCTTGCTTCTGAAGACCCACAAACAGCAGGGGCACAGGCAGAAATGAGTTGCTCTTTATCAACCATGTTGGAAGCTGAGGCTCAGCTTTGCTTCTCTCCCAAGATCAGGCCAAGGCCATGGTGGAAAGAAGACCATGTCTGACCTAAGTATTCTCTTACTGGCATCGGAGGCGACAGTTTTGCTACTGCACCCCAGCTCAATTCTTGTCAGCTAGGTCAATACTTACAACCGGGATCTACAAGGGGACTTGCTTGCTTATTAGTTGTATGAAGGCTCCCTATGGATTAACAGTACTCTTAGGCCTGGGTTCAGGTCTTCCATCTGCTCCATCTCCTTCCTGTAGTCCTCGTGTTTAATGGCCATTGACCCTAACATCCTACAAGCACCAATCTTCATGCCTTGTAATTTCTTTTTTTCTAAGGGCTCCAGCTTCCCTCCATTCCCTCCAAAACACAGCTGACATAGATATCTGGGATAAGTTCCCTACAAATACATACTGGCCAATGTCCTTTTCCATCTTCCTCTGCACACTCCTCTCCTTTAACCCCAGTCAGCAAATACAAGCATTGAAATCATTGTATCTGACATGCTTACAGCAGTCCATCTACCCGATGTTTAACAAAAAGCCTTCTTTTTTTCTTTCCTCTTCCTCTTTCTCCCATTCTGGGCTACTGGTTCCTCATTCCACTACAAATGCCACCAGTCCCAAACAGAGCAATGCTGTGACTGGGCTTGATTCTACCTCTTTGCGCAGCACTACTTAATTGTTCTTGTCATGGCAGGAGTACAGAAATGGAAAATCTATTTAAAATTGCATATGGATTGCATTATTGTACTTTCAGAAGTGATCAGTTCCAAATGCTTCTGAGAAAGGTGCAAGAAGCCCTGCGGTTGTCAACTAAAGATATTCTGTGCCTGTCTTGGATGTTAGGTTTCACTTTGGTCTCTAATTGTCAGAGATTGATTTATGCCTCAAAGTCTAACATTTAATATTCCAGGGTATTCAGATTAATTAGAACTCTGCATACTCTTGAAATCCATATAAATGTTTAATTCCTTTTTAATTTTTGGGCTCAGTGACCTTTTTTATCCACAGTCTAATTACAGGGTACATGAGAAGTAAGAGAGAAGTAAGAAAGAGAATTATTTAAGAAACTGCCATCATTTAATTGCTTTGAATTAAATTCAAACTCCGGCTCTTCCCTATAGCACTTTTTAGTCTTCTGTGCTCTTTCCTAAGTTAATCATGATTAATCTTTTAAATTTATCTTCAGAGAAGATGCATTCTATGCTCTGGATCATTCTATGTCCTTTCCTGAATGTTTTCTGAAGAGGGACAGAAATAACGTATATGTACTTGTTTTTCCATTTTGTCATCACACTTACATGATAAGGAGCATGGTTTTCCTTTACATGGGCTCATGGTTAGGCCTTTTATAATTCTGTCATTAGAGACTGTATCAACCACTTGACTTTGTGATAAAGACTCTCCTCTTATAATTCTTAGAAATCCGTTTGTTGTCTTTTTTGTCACATGCTACAGAGTTATAATACTGTCAGATAATTAGATGATTTAAATAAGAACATTTATATGTTAGCTTATGAACTTTCTTATTCTTTAAGTGTGGTTGGATGTATCCTGCCTGGTTTTTATTTTAATTTTATCAGTCTATATTAACATCTATGTCATTTACTCTGTAATCCTTCTGCTGTTGTTGTATTTTTATTAAGGGAAAAACATAATTCTAACAGGTGTTCTCTGCTGGAAAAAAAGCTAAACAGGGGTGGTTATTTGTTTTACATAAAACTTCAGACTAACTGTGCCAGTTAGATCAAAGGTTCATCTAACCAGCATCTTGCCTCTGCCAGTGGCCAGTAATAGATGCTAAGAGAAAACATATTTTAAAACATAAAAGATTATATTTTCTTCTGTTGTAAGTCTTCCAGATTATAAAAAACAGGGATCAAGACAATCTGGGACCTATTAATTATTTTGGCATACAAAAAAATCCTGTGACCATTACTGCAATGGATTAGTAAACGTGAAAAAATACAGCTGTGTATTTAATTCTCCTTGCCTGATAATTCTATGTGATGTACTCTAGTTTTTATATTAAGAAAATAGTGCATAATCATTCTCTAATCAGGATTTTATATAAACTTATCATGTTTTCCTTCCCTGTCATCTTTATTCCAAGATGAGGAGTCTATTTAATGTTTCTTTATGTAAAATCTATCCCCTACCTCTTATCATGGTTATTACACTTCTTTGTGTTTTTCTGTGACTGTATATTGTATTTGAAATGGGATACAGAGGTTTTATTCTTTGTAATTGTTATTTTTATTTTCTTGGGACTCTTATGGATCCATAATTTGTATCTTTAATATTGTAATAAAGTTCCCTGTAATTTGTCTTACGTCAATGCCTATTTGCTTGTCAAATTCTCACCTAGGTCTTCTATTTTCCATTTTACACTTTACTTTCCATAAGTATCTTTTATGAAGGCATGTAAATGAGTGGTTTGCTTTTCACAGGCACAAAAGCCATCTAACGCTAATTATCAATTGTAGTTCACACATTGCTTTTTTGTTGCAGTTCCTGTGTACCTGTCAGGGCTGGCTTTAGCCCTAGGGAAGGTAGCAGCTGTCTAGGATGGCAGACTGGTGGGGACAGCAAAATCACTGTAGAAACAGTCTGTACTTGGCACCATCCACGCTGAAGGCTTCAGAATATCAAGATGAACTGACTTCCTCAGCCCCAATAGTAAGACACCATAGCATCATATGAATGTCATGAAGTTCAACAAGGATGAATCCCGCATCTGTGTTGGGGCAATCCCCCAGTATCAATACAGGCTGGGGGATGAAGGGATTGAGAGCAGCCCTGCTGAGAAGGACTTGGGGGTACTGGTGGATGAATAGCTGGACATGAGCCAACAATGTGCACTCACAGTCCAGAAAGCCAACCATGTCCTGGGCTGCATCAAAAGAAGCATGGCCAAGAGGGCCAGGGAGGTGATTCTGCCCCTCTACTCCACTCTTGTGACACCCCACCTGGAGTACTGCATGCAGCTCTGGAGTTCTCAGCACAAGAAGCACATGGACCTGTTGGAATGGGCCCAGCGGAGGGCCACTAAGATGATCAGAGGGTTGAAGCAGCTCTCCTATGAAGACAGGCTGAGAGAGTTGGCGTTGTTCAGCCTGGAGAAGGGAAGGCTCCAGAGAGACCTTATAGTGGCCTTTCATTACTTAAAGGGGGCTTATATCAGAAATGGAGAAAGATTTTTTACTGAGGCCTGTGGTGACAGGTAAGGGCCAATGGTTTTAAATGGAAAAGGCGTAGATTTAGATTGGACATATGGAAGAAAGGTTTTACAATGAAGGTGGTGAGACACTGGCACAGACTGCCCCAAGAAGCTGTGGATGCCCCATCACTGGAAGTGTTCAAGCCTGGATGGGGCGTTGAACAACCCGATCTAGTGAAAGATGTGCCTGCCTATGGAAGGGGGGTTAGACTAGGTGATCTTTAAAGGTCCCTTCCAACCCAGACCATGCTATGATTCTGTGATCACTACTTGCCAAACCCATTTTCTTACCTGCTTCTTGTTCTGCAGGAAGAGAGTGGCCACAAAAAACAGCAGTGCCACGGAGTTGCAGCAGGGTTTACATATTCATGTGTTCCTGGTGGGGTCTGTGGATAGAAAAATGTGCAGGGTGGTGCTGGGCACACAAGCAGTGGGACCATGGTTCCTGGTTATGGGAACGAGAAGCTTGCTTAGTTTTCATGCTCTGAACTCTTTAAGAAGCTCAGATTGGATGCTCTGAACTGCTTTCTGGACTGAGAGCCTAAGGAGGTTAGCTAATGAGTTGTATGTCCCACACTGTGCAGAATGAATGTTTCTACACAATTTTATTTGAAGAACTCCATGAATAATAGCCTTGAGTGGTATTCTCAGGCTGGAAAACATCATTTACATCAAAAATGTAAATATGGCTTTAAAAAACCAGTTTTAATTATTTAGGAGCTAAATGCACCAAAGAATGCCCTAATTCAAGTCGTATGAATGTTGTGTGACTTCCCTCTGAAGTGAGGTTACAGTTGTTTAGGTACCTTAAGGACACATTACTATTTTAACTTACTTTATTTCTCCTATATCTAACCTGAACTCGGAATATTCTGGGCTTGAAAAAACATTCCTTTTTGTTAATTACCACAATCTTATTCTTTATTCTACGCTTTAATTACTGGTGCATACGCTATATCAATATTAGTCCCCTTTTTCTTAAAATCCTGCGATAATATTTTTGGCTCTCAATGTAAAGGTCAGCTTCATAGGTCATTTTAAAGATCAGTACACCTCAGATGATTGCCTGAACTAAAGCCACTGAAGTCGGTGGAGAGTAATACAGCCTACTGCTGATCTGGTTTTTGTCATTTCTGGAAAGGTTTGAAGTTGCTTAATGTACAGAAAGTTTGCAAAAGAGTAACCTTTATTAAAATCTAGTTGGACTTACAACATTTGCTATTGTCTCCACCAAACAACTTGGTGAAGCAATCACCAGGGTCACCGAGGAGGGGAGGCAGCATCCTGCAGAGCCGCAGTTCCAGCTCACTGGCTGGGCTCTATTCATGCAACTACGAAATGCATTGAGGAGCAGTGTACGTATGTACTACATGCAAATCTAACCACTTGTTTGTACTTTTTGTAGTTCTCACATGACTAAAAAGCAGTACTCAATCATGACTAATGTTTTTCAGCCTTTTATCCTGTGTCTTTTAAACTAAAGATGGGATCCCCAAGACATCATCTTTCCCAAACTGTGGTGAGCACAGATCACTTATTTGTAGAGATCCTCTTCGTGCTTCACGTTCAGATGCGTCAGTCTGTGGAGCTGCCCCTTCTCCAGCAGACCTAACGGGCTCTCCAGCCGTGCGCACTTTACTTCTCGCTTTCAAACAGTCAGTGTCGGTGGGCTGCAAACACTGTAAGAGTAGCTCCGTGTCCGCTAGTCTTCCTTTTGTTCAGGGCTGCAGCCCTGCTGTAATGACTGCCTTCTGATCATCCTTCTGTTAAAGAGTTGTGATGAGCTGGGGAAACCGAGTGTTTTGAAACACGCTGTTGTTCCTGGAAGAGCAGTTTAATCAGAGCAGACTGGTCCTTTCAGGTGAAATGCCGTTAATTCACTTATAAGTCCTGGATGCACAAAATGTGGAGTAACTACGTGACTACTTCAGAGAGTGAAGTAAGAGTCCTCCCTGTGATTGACGGGGATGAGTGTGAGGTGGAAGGCTTCGTCTTCTCCAGTGGGGGCTACAAAGTGTCAACACTTAGCCAGAGGCTAATCAAAACATCCAAGTCCTTGAGAATTACCTAACAAACTAAACTTGTGAAACTGTTTAGCCAGAGGACGAAGAAGGGGAAAAGTTATTCCTCCCCAGTTGCTTTGTAATTATCAATCCTGTAATACAAAGCCACGCAAGCAAAATGTAAAAATAATGAACTCAACTAGCAAAATGATTGCAACCGTGAGCCGGGCTCGCTGCTGGACTAAATGGGGTTTAGTAGCCTGCGAGGGTGAATTGTGTTCATAAAGGCGAAGGGAATGTGTGTTTTTTTCTTACGGGCTTGTTGGGATTGGACCAGACCAGGGTATAAATGTTGCAGAAGGAGAAAAGTACAGGAATTAGTGCTGGGCCTGAAAGGTAAAGCTGCAAACTTCAGCATAACTGTGCGTCTATCATTTTTGCTTAAAATGGGGTATCTCTGAAGAGTAAACAGTAGATATGTTAGGGTCTGTAAGTACAACAGTAAGTATCTTCTATTTTTATTTGCCCAACAGAGAAGAGAATGTCATTGTAAATTAGCTGCTTATTGGTCTCATACTGTCCCAGATGCTGGATTCATATTTCAGCTGCTGATACCCCACGAGTATATAGTTGAAGCTATCAGGAGTTATATATTACAGCATACTTTCTAAACACTGTAATCTAATCTTCGGTTAGGTTTCCACCTCTCCCAGCCCATCTAGAATACAGAATAAATGCAAAGAGAATTAGAGAAAGATATTAAAGTCTTGGAAATATAACTAATAAATATAAAAGCTGGGAAAAAATTCTGTGCACCAAAAATAAATTAACATGATTAGTGTAGCAGCTTTAAACTTTATTTTTTTAATTGAAACAATTCCAGAATTAAAGTCACTTAAGGCTTGTCTTCAGGCCAGACTGACTGGAAAATGTTTCAATTTCAATACACCACTGTTTGGTTTAGTCTGAAACTGGTAGGACATGAAAAACTTCAACAAAGCCTCATTTAAATATAGTAATGCCCAATTTCGGTAATGTAACATGTATAAACAAGATGTCCATCAGTTTAGTTGGCAATTTTGAAAGATTTCCACTAAATACTCTGCAATCCTCTGAAGCATTTGAGAACCACAAATACTATGCACTTATTTTGTCTGCCATTTAGAGAATAAATGTAACTTGCTTTCTACTGTTATTTTATGCTGGTATTTGTTTTATTCGTGTTTCAGTGTGGTTAGCGCAGTTAAGCTTTTGCTCAGAGTCTTATTCTGTTGGCTACTGGTTGTGCCCTTGACCTGAGCTGGGGATTTACTGGTGCAAAACGGGAACATAATTTGGTTTTGGTTTGGACCAGAACTTGAGGTAATGTTTGTAACATTTGCGTGCCATTTGCATCTTTACAAATTACACTTAGGGGCAAAGTATGGGTGCACATTTGAAAATCAACTATTAGCTTTCTAGTCACTAGCTAGACAAGTAATTTTGCTGGTGGAAATAAAAATCAGGATTTAAGGGAACATTAGTGAAATTTATCTGCTGCTTTTTTTTTTTTTTTTTTAGTTTTGTTTCCTCTGATACTAATTAGAATGATAGAATGACTGTATATTTTCGAATGTGTCATTTCAGCTTTCAGTTTCTAATTTTGCAGTATTAGATGGCCAAGACTGTATTCAGGTCAGAGTTTGGTTTTTTTACAGACAAATGTCATTTGTACCATGAAATATATATGTGAAAACTCAACTCACAAATTTGCAAAAACTGAAGAAAGTGAAAGTCAGGTTTACACACACTAAAGGAGTTAAACCAGTAAAGAATGTGGCTCAGAGGCCGAGCTCTGGCTACTCAAAAGGATTTGCGCTCTCTAAAGGGGTGATTCAGACAACACAACTGCAATAAGGAATCAGTTTTCAGTTTGGTTCATTTGAACTGTTTCTTTACCAGAAGTGCAGGCAGTTAGCCATAAAAGTGGCCAAACCAGGAATGTATTGTTCTAATGTTTATGCAGTCAAAGAAACCCCAAGCAGGAACCTTTCAGCCATTCTATCCCACTTTGTCAACTCTTCGAAAGTCTTGCAAAGACAGGGTGATATGAAATATGTTTCCTTTACAATAAAACATTTCCAGAGAAAATTCTGAGGGCATAAGCCACATTTCTGAAAATTGCAATGACTCAAGTGACCTCTTGTTCTGACAACTGCAATTTTAAGCCTCTACTACTCTGATCTGTAATCAAGACAGGGAAAAAGAAACAGAGTTGTGGGCAACACAGACAGGACTGGATTGCGTCAGAATATGGTATTTGTTTTCTTGGCTGACCCAATATAAAACATAACTTCGAGATAAAGAGTAGTAAAAAAACTGTAAGGACATTTCCTTTCTCTTAAATCTCTTCAGTTGTACAATTGTTTCAAGTTGGTCATTTACTTTGAGGATTGTTTGCACTGCACCAGTCTGAGGGCAGTCCTGCCCCTCTGGAATCGTAGTATGAAAAGCTGGATGGGATTTCAAGGGATCAGCAGTCCATTCCCCTCAGCTGAGCTGGTCAGCTGTATCCTGGACCATCCTCAATGAAAGTATGCTTAACTGTTCTTAAAACTTACAGTTTCCTAAAGCCTTCCTAGTCTTCCAAGTGGCCTTCTGGGAGAACTTATTTTGGTGTTTAACAGTCCTTTAGGTTGGAAAGCATTTTCCTGATGTCTATGCTAAATCTCCCATGCTATAAATTAAGCCAGTTATTTCTTTGTTTTCCTCTTGTGGCCATGAACAAGAGTTAACCATCTGCTCTTCATTTAAGGAGAGATCGTTTCATTTTTAAAAANAGTGCACCTGGTTGGCGATCTGTAGGCTCACTCTCCTTTGCCTGTGCCAGCCTGCAAGGGGTCCTTTGCAATAAGAGAAACCCTCCCTTCCGCTGGATAAATGTCTGCCTGTGTCTGCACGCACCGGTGTGGCCACGAGCAAATTCAGCAACATCTTGCTCTGCTCTGAATTTTTACACTTTTAGGGCAGATGTAGCAAGGACCTAGCCCGTTGGCAAATACCTGTGGTCAGTGAATTTGTCTCAGCCATAAATTTTATCCCACAAACATAGTAGCCCCTTAGACAAGCTTAACCTCAAAATGAGTAGATCCTGCCGTTGCTTAAAACTATGGAATCCTGTAAGACCACAGCGATGGCTTTGCTGGTCAGGACACAATTTGATTCAATGTTTTAACCTTTTAAAATATTTGTAAACACTAAAAGCCAAATTATATTATCGTGTAAAGCTGGAGAAACTGAGTTCTGCTGAGTTAATCCTGAGTAACACTGCTGCCCATAAACACAAGTTTGACCTCAATGTGTATGATGGACAGAATTAATCCATGTAAAATGTTTTCAGTATTTCAGAAACATGAAATGTTTCTGTGGAAATGGTAAATATTAATTTCTCTACATAATGTGGAATTTATTTGACAATGGAAAAAAGTATTTACCCCAGTGACCAACATTTGGTCTCCGTGTAAGTTACAAACTGTAGCTCTGCAGAGTGGCTGTGGTCATCCCACTCTTACTCCGGGCTGTGTAGAGGGAACTTAGTGCAAGCACAGTAAATGGGGACAATAAAAACCTTGGGATAGTGAAAGCTCAAGAGCAACTCAACAGAACAAAACTAACTCCAAGAAATAACAAGTACGTTTCGGCAGGTCCCTTTACTTCTGTCCCCCTGCATGCTTTGAAACAGGATTATCATGTACACGGACTGCACAGTGAATCTATGTCATTTAAAGGGGAATTTATGGGGCCTACCAACAAATTCAGACTGTCCAGAATTTCAGGAATCATTAATAAAAACAGATTTTTTTTACCTCATTTCACAAAAAAATCTCCAACATGTGCCATTTTTGTCCAGGCTGCAGAACTGGTGCCACACTATCTTATTTGGTATGCAGAGATACGAGAGATCTCCAAAGTGTGAATATTTCTGCCTTTCTGTAGGTCTTGTGACAGTAACACCTTTATAATACTTCTGTACCACTACCATCTATCCGGTTAAATGCTGGTCAGATTCCGCCCTTGATCATTGTACAAATCATCCTCTGGAATTAACCAACAAGTGGCTTAAGGCAGGTGTAAAGCGCAGACTTGGAAATTCTGCATTGCCTCAGCCTTTCTGCAGCTCACAACATCCCTGCTGAGATCCATCCAACACCATCTTCCTGACTGTGAACTCATGACGATAGCTTCCCTAAAGGCATCCAGGCAACATGGTCTTATTCATTGGTTTCATACAGCTTTATACAAACCTAAGTATTCTGTATAAAATTCAGTGGGATTTTTCCAGAAAATTCAAAGTACGTTGATATTTCCATGTGGGTTAGAAGAACAGAAGCAACACAAAACCAGAAATAACTCCACATCTTGCACTCAGCACTCGAATGGAAAACCCAAACACTCAGTTTCCCAGTAAAACTTCTCAGTTCTAATTTTCATGCAAACAAACTACTGCTTAGAGTGCTAATGTGTCTCTTGCTATGGCTTGTGAGACATGTTTCACTGTTTTATGATATTCTTTTGTAGGTGCAATAGCAATCTATTGCCTATGTAAGATTACATTTTCAAAATGCAGTCCTTTTTAATGTATGTGCCATTGTTCTGGCAATTTGAATTGCATATAAAAATTAGTATAAAATTTTGCATTGTAAATTGGCTTTTAATGTGCAAATTATAGTGCATGCATGAACGATTTGAGCCAAAACATTGGGAAAATAGATTAAAAATGTATTTTTAAATGAACTGATAAGGAGTTATGTCAAATATGCAAAAATATGTAGGAAGGGGAGAAAGGGTAGATAAAATGTCAACCTTGACATTTCTGTCACTGCTCACTTACATTTTTCACAAATGAAATAAATTTCAATAAAATGCCAGATCAGCTGTTATTTTCCGTACTTAGAAGGAGCATTTGTAATAGTTAAAGTTAGACATTTTCTATCTGGGCCAGAATTGGTCTTCTGTAGTCCTAGCTTTAAGCTGTAACTTCCAATGAAAGTTTTCCAGAGTAAAGACTTCGAGATTTGCTTCTCCCAAAACATGGCATAGAGTTCATGGAAGAATTCCTTCTGCTTGAAATGGGCTTTGCTTCTCAAAACAAAGAAGGAATGGGATGGGAGAGCTTTATTCTGTGCTCACTGCAGTCAGCAGGAAGTCTTCTACAGAAGAGCATCAGCCTCAGAGGGAACATTATAACCAGTAACAAGCATTTTCTGGAGCAGAGCCTTGATCACAAATTTTTCTTTACATCAAACACACAGTCACCAAGCCATCTAAATGCATCTTTGGAGTTGCAAAGACTCAAGTGGGCTTTGAATTCATTCCAAAGGCATTCAAGCCTATCTCTACCATAGTTAAACTTGTCTTTGGAGCTCTGCAAATGCGTTGTATTAATTTTTTATTAAAGTTCTCTTGACTTGTCGTGCACACAGTGCAAAAAAATGAAAAGACATTTTCATAATATAACTATACAGACATCTGAATGATAATAAAATATTAATGATCTCCTTGTTTAGTTTTGCAATTGATAGAGGCTAGGGAAACAAAGACTTCTGGGTGCTGTTCTGAAACAGAAAGGCCATATGAGGAGAAAGGCCATATGAGTATATTGGTAGAAACTATACAAAATAATACAAAAAAGTAAACACCTTGTTCAGATTGATATAATGGAGAAAAATCAACAAAACCTCTGTACGTGATGTTATTTCACAAAGTTATTAGAGATGTTAGAGGTCAATGGGCAAGGGTCACACAGTGTTTAGTGTATACTGATGTTTTCAAGTTTTTTAAAAGCTTAGATTCCTCACCAAAGTCTTTGAAAGAAATGGAGGTATCATGTAATAAGAGAAAGTTCTCTTCAGGGTTCTTGGCTTCACAACAAAGGACGTTACAAGCAGTTGAAAGTATCTGTAGTGAGACAGATAATAAACCAGCCACAAACAACCTTGGGTAGACAGACGTCACAGTGCTAAGTTTGAAAATGGTGAAGAATTGTTGAAGATAGTCAAGTCAAAGATGACAGCTAAAAATTGCAAACATTGAGCAGCTAGAATAGATTCTGTATGAAGAAAGCCAAAATAGATTTGGACCGACCAGCTTACAAAACAAAATTTAAGGAAAGATAGGAAAGACAACTCTAAACTTGTGAATGCAATGGAGGCTCGTATCCTGCGATACGAGGAATTAGGAGGAATCAAATGAAATCCTATCAGGCAATAGATTTAAAATGAACAAAGGGGTGTACTTTTTCACATAACATACAATTATGTTGTGGAACTTGATCCCACAGAATGTTCTGGACATGAAATACATAGTGTCAAGAAGAGGAGCTGATACATTTGCTGTTTGGTAACTATAGCACAGGATAGTCAATATATAAACTCTAGTTAAGGATTTCCTTCAGCCCGTAAGTGCCAGTGCCTCCCGAGGCCCACGCTATGGATGTGTCATCTCTTGCATTCATTCCCTTAGCATCCACTGTTGGCCACTTGAGAGACAGGTTACAGGGGGATATGGACCGAGATGGACTCTGATCTGACCTACCATGACAAACAAATGTTGTAATACTTTCTTCGTTGACACTTTGGAAAGAAACACAATTAAATAAGTTTGCTGAAATTCACTCTCTGGCCTCTGTGTACACCAAATACCAGTACAAAAAAATAAGAGGCATAAAAATAGAAAAATTGTTAATGTTAGGGCTTTCAGTGAATATCACTGAGTGACCATTAAGTGACCATTATGGTGAGAAACCATTACCTATAGACTGCCCACCTGTTGAATTTGAAGGGAGAGGGAAATGGGGAAGGATTTTAATGTGTGTTGCTAGTAGTTACATGCACATTAGCACGGTACATTCAACAGGCCTATACTTCTTACACTCAATTGCTAATCCTTAGAATTTTATCCCATTTCAACTGACATTGTTGGAAAAACTCCTTTTCTGTTGAACTATTTCTCTCCATGGCAAAATTGACCTGAAAGTATTCTCTCCACCTGTCTTACAAATGTAGAAAGTAAGATGTGCTGGCTTTTTAAAGCTTGAGCCATGAATCTTTCTTATTCAACTTTAGTAGAAATTAAAGCCTCAGTGAGTAGAAATCTACATTTAGTAACCACCTACCATCATCCATTGTGAAATATGAACACAAAGGGTGACAAGAAAATAATAACTGAAAATATATTATCATAAACATTTCTGAAAGGTAGGTTCTTCTGTGAAAAACAACTGAGATCGCTGGGAGGTCAAAATTAAGAAGTTTGCGTTAGACACGCATGTGATGAGCAACCAGCACAAAAATGGCAACAAAAGGAGTGAGAGGATTAAGTACTTGGCAGTCATAGTCCATAGTCTACAGCCAACTAAATTAAGAAGTAATAATATTAAAAAAATAATTACCTGACCTTCAGAAAGCTATTTTTAAAACCCAGATTTTTGAGACAGATGCTTCACAGTTTTTCATGCAGAAGCTGAAAGTATTTTAAAATGTTAAAGCTTCTGTGTGCAGTTTCTGCCAAGATGGAATACGATATTTATGAGATTGATTTTGTTTCTGCCTTTGCAAATTATTGCTAATGACAGAACAAAAGAGCGCATCAGAATCCCCTAATATTAATGTGCTTAAGCTTATTCAGTCTTCATTTTCTTGTGGCCGCACCAGAAAGAATAGACTGAGAATTCAGCAGCTATCGATACACTCTCAATAAACAACAGCCAAAGCCGGTGCCGGCTTGACTCCAGCAGCGCTATCAGTAATCCCCTGTACACTTTTTCCTGTGGTTGACCCAAATGGGTGTTCATGCTGACTACCTCCATTCCTCCTCACAGAGCGTGTGGAACAAGAAGCCTAAGCAGGGCTTATCTCCTCCGGCAGAAATACTGTGTAGGAGAAAAGGCCACAAACATCTGCTCCCGCGTTGTCCCCTGTGCCCTGGTAGGCTGTTGGCTGCAAGAACCTCACGCAGAAATTGCATTGTAGTTGCTGGTGGGGGTGTCTGCAATCAACAAGTATTGTCATTTATGATATTTTTCGGCTTAAAATATGGCTTTTTGTAAAATATAAACTAGGCTGATCATTACTGATGAATTACATTTGCTTAAACATTTAGGAGATGAAGTGAGAAGGGTCTGTACTAAATCTCTCTACCCATGTAGAATGCTTCCTCTTAGAAAAGCCAAACAGTTGCATCAATGGAGGCTCCAGCTTCTGCTGAGCTGACTGCTGAAAGCAGAGTGTGAGCTGGTAAGGCTGATAATTCCTGAACATGTGGAAAACAAGGCAAAATGCTACAGGTTTATAAGCTGCTTCATAAACAGACCTTGGAGCAGCCTTGTGGCAGGAATGGAGCAGATGGAGGGCACTGGTGCTGAGGTAGCAGAATTATTCTCAAGCAGAAGAAGAATTATTTCACATTGTCACTAGATGTCAGAAAGTTTATCTGTGGTCACTGAGCAACAGCCAAAAGCACCAAGCTCCCCCCAGTAGAAAGTCACATTAGTAATAGTAAAAAAACTTCCCATATTTTGTTGTAAGATACATGAAAATCATAATCTGTCTACAAGAACTTGAAAGTGAGACATAATGATAGGGACAGCATGGATAACAGTCTGGACAAGCCCTGCATAGGTGAATTGCATGAACAATTCCTAGAAAATATTTTTGAGCAAGGTTTGATGTCTCCGCTGCCAACTTTTCAGTGAGAAATCTTAGAAGATGGAAAAATATAGCTTGTAATTTAATGCAAGCCTGGGTGTCACTTACTCTATTTCAGGGTATGAGAAGATGTAAAAGATGTAAAACCAGGAAGAAAGCAGAGCACAATACACGTACCATAATCTACAAATGATCTGTCAGACATAGGCAGAACCGATGCTTTTGAAGAAACCAAAAAACTTTGGGATGGCTGGTAGAAAATTTCATCGATTCTCACAGACCTCTAAAATAAAAGAGAGAATTGACTGTAGGAAGTGGACTAGTCCTACTAGAAAAGGAAATAGTTCTTCTGAGGAAAATGCATAGATTTGGGGAAAACCCCACAGAACTCATGCTAGTATTGTGTTGATTAAAAAAATACAAAAAAATAAATAAATCCAATACAAGGCAGAAACAGAAGACATTATTTTTTCACCACATAGAGAATACTAAGAATAAACTCACAATAAGCCTGTGATAATTTGTGAGGCAGCTATCAGAGCGTGGAAGCATTTGGTAGTGGAATTATTTGAAAAAAGAGGTGACCAGAACCTTCTGAGAGCTGACTACTGCATTAGTTTTATTAAAGAAATTCAGCTAAGTAATTTGTTAGTCAGCAAGGAAATGAATCACAACAGAACAGCATTAGCCAACAACATCTATGATAAAGTTGTTTCAGATAACAGAACACATTAAATATCTCAGGAATTTCAAATATTTGAGAGGTATGGAGGTTTCACAGACACGCTTGCAGCCTGTATTATTCAGAGGTCAATGGACTTTGAAAACTATGTTGAAACAGCACAGCAAACACTAAGGCAAATGAAGATGATTAAGACCCTATCTTGGTTTACTTCACCACAAAGCCACACCTCTGCATTCGAGAGCCTCAGTCACGTGTGTAAGACGGACCGGGAAGACCAGGTTGGCTAAAACGCAGACAGTTGAGGGTGTTCTCATGAACTCAACCACCTCCCATTATAAGAGTGCAACTTGTGACGACAAAAATGACGAGGATAAAGAAAAGTAACTGACTAACAAACCTTTAGATCCTACCACCAAGCAGAGACAAAGAGGCAGCTCATTTGCAGACAATGAAAACAAGAACCACCAAATGATATAAAACCTGTCTTTCAGGTCAGAGAAGCCACATTCACTCCAGATAAAAGAGGTTATTCCAAGTAGGACTACTATCCTTCTGTTTTCTCATGAATACACCTTCTTTCTCACTTAGAAATCTTATCTGGCATGATATAGAGGAATCCTGTATTCATTTAAGATTTCGAGGTGTGCAGCAGCCCTTTTCCTGGGAACTCTGACTGTTCTGCAGTGACAACGAGCACGCATAGTTGTGAGTGGAGGCTTGGCATAGTTTTGGAAACCCTGGTCATTTACAACACATAGGAGATTGTGGCTCCATGTGTACAGTAGGTTTGACGTTTCCCCAAAAAGTGCGGCTGTGTGCACATAGTGCCATGGCGTTGCCCAGAAATTCCAGGCTCTTTCTGCAGGTCCAACACGGAAGACTTTCATTGTGCACACTGACTCTACGCTGACAGTGCATAACCCCAATTCAAACCTGAGCAACAGCAATAGAGGTAAGATCAGAGTTTCATCTAGCTCTGCAACTTGTCTCCAATAGTGTCTACCAAGCGAGTGTCCTAAGAAGATTACAAGGACCCGCTAGAGACCCTTCCCAAAATAATTTTTGAGTATCTAGTGATCAGTTATTCTAGGGATTCCTAAATTAGATGCTGTGGGTTTGTATTGAACAACCCTTGGTGTCCTTTTCTTCTATGAATTTATCAAATTCTTTTTTGAATTCAGGTATATTTTTAGCATCCCCAATGTTCTGTGACAAGTTTTACTTGTTAATGATGTGATGGGTGAAGACATAGGTCCTTTTGTTCACCTGGAGGCTGGCATCTTCTGGTTTCATTTGATATCTTCCAGATTTTGTGTTGAAAGAGGCGGTTATTTCCTATTCACCTTGTCCAGGCCACCCTTGATTTTATTGATCTCTAGCATATGTCTTCTTAGTGCTTTTCACAACAAAAGCCTTCATCTGTTTTATCATTCTTCATCCTGTAGCTGCTCCCTATCTTTAACCGTACTTGCTGCACTTATCTGTATCTTTTACAGTACTTCTGTATCTGTCTTCAGGTGGATACTAACTATAAACACTATCGAAGACGTGGACCTATCATGTATTTATACAGCAGCAAAAGGGTATTTTATATTCTTGATTCTTTTTGTAGTGATTTCTAGCATTGTTTGCCTTCATTTTACATTTCTCTACAGTGAATTTTTGTTGCCCAGTCGTTACGTGGTAGGAGGTTCTTCTGTGAGTCTGCAATCAGCTGTAGTCTAGATCACTCTGGCTAATTCAATATCACCGGCAAACATTTTCATCCCTTTTCAATGCTGTTTTCTGATCACTTGTGATCTACATTGAGCAATGCAGACTTCAGCACAGAGCCATGTGGGACTCCACGTTGTGATCTCTTTCTACTGTGAAAGGCAACTATTAGTTCCTCTCCCTTCTTCCTATCTTCTGAACTTTTCTTCATGTCTGATTAGCTTCCTGAAGTGCCTCGAGGGAGGCAACAATTTGAGTGCCTTCTGGAAATCCAGGCAGATGGTATCAAACAGATCTGTGTTGCCAACAGGTTTTATTGACTCTGACAAAGGACTTTGGTAGATTAGTGAAGCACGACTTCCCTTCACAAAAGCCATGTCGGCTCTTCTTCACTGTACCATATTTACCCTGATGTCTACTAATTCTACTGTTTATTATAATTTTTTTTCTGGTTTAACTAGTACAGGTTGTTAGTTCACAGTATTGAAGACTTGCCCTGGAGCCCTGCTTAAAAACTGGTATCAGGATAATAAGCGCTAAGTTTAGCAATTAGTCCTATGAGTTGTATTTTATGGGAGGTGTATTAAATGAATGCAGTTAGGCAGCTGGAGCTCTGCCCCTTCAAAATGCATGCAGGAGACAGCCCCAAGACACTGTGCCCATGCTCCATGGACAGGAGCAGTGCTGCTGTGATCACCGTGTTTGAGAAGCCTCTTAATACAAATCCTGCTGAGTGTTTGCTCTCCTGTGTGGATCTCCACTTCTGCGAGCAATATAGAAGGTAACCACTCAGGTTTCATTTAGAATGAAACAAGCCTAAATTAAAAAATCTCAGGCAGCATCTAGATTTGAGCTTAACCATGGATCAGGCTTTTCAGGACTGGCAAATTTTGCTGAGCATATTAAAAGACTGTTTATTTGGTTCTACTAGTTTCCCAGTACTGTGACTGTTGACTTCACTGGATTTGTATAATGGAAGGAAAGGATAAAATGCAAAGCAGATTTAAACCATGAGTACAGCTAACTTCATGAGCGTTCTGCCTTAGGAGTTGTGTGTGGACCTGAGAGTGGTTTGGTTTTCTCTATTTTTTTATTTAGTATTCAAAGCATTCAGCCACGATATTACCTACTCATTGACTTTGCCAGGTAGATTATGGAAAAAAGTAAGTGGTTCATTATGTTACAGGCTCTTGGGTTCTTGCCTGTTTGGGAGAAAAATAATGTAATCCAAAGAGTTTGTACTGGATTCTGCAGGTATTTCCATTAAGCCAGCCTGTATGTATATATAGCAGATTTAGTCTATTTAATGTTTGTCAATTATGTATCTTATTCTGAAGACTTCCTGGCCATTTCTTCAGCAGCTATATCCCTCCAACACACTGACACCGTACTCATTTGTAAAAAAAATCATCAGTCCAGGCAGTGTGCCTATCACAGGGCATGCGCTTTAACTTAAAAAAACCCCACATTGATAGAATATATCTGCCTCTTTATTTTTTTGTACATTGCTTGTGACTATTGCTAGTATAAATTAGAAGTTCTCAAGTGTGTCCTCCATCATGCACGTTTTCAATTTGGCTTGATGCTGTCTATAATTAAAGACACAACTTTAGCTTTGCTGCTCTGCCCACATGCTTATGCCGTCTTTCTCTTTCTTGACATTAATAATTTCCATCCAGTTACATTCTTTGCTACATAGTGCTTTTAAAATGCTTAGTATATGGTATAATACCTAATGATGATTTATATATTGCTTATTTAGTGTGTGAAATTACATCTATACAGCACGGAAAGCCATTCTCAATTTGTAAACACAAAGTCCCCAGACAGTATAACCATCCAGATGGCAGTGAGTGTGAATTTTGCATTTTGATTGAGATGGTTAATATTGATGTGAAAACAACAACAAAAAAAACCATGTTGGTAGAAAATTGCCTCCTGACTGTGCATCTGGCAGTGTAGCAGGTACATTATTTATTCCAAGTAAGAGAACACGTTGCACCTAGAAAACATAACTAAGTATAATGGTTTCTGACTCTAATCAAGTGGAGTTTCTTTGGTGATGAATGGAAATCAAGGTGTTCCCTACTGCGGAAGGTATAAATTGGTACAACAACCAGTAAGGAAAAAGCAGTGAGCTGTTTTAAAGTTAATAATAAACCAGAAAACATATATACAATCAATACTGCAACCAAGTTATGTTAATGATGAAGTCTTAGTACTTTCAAGAGTGCATGCTCAAAAATGATAGCCAAATGCATGTGCAAAATAGTTTTATGACTGATTTTTTTGAGCAATAGCTACATTTTGTAAGTAGGAGCTAAATAAAAGGAGGAAAAGGATTGATTTCAAAAGAGCCTCATGTTACTTTTCTTCAATGAGTGATGCTGAAATGTAACAGCTGCGTTGTATTCTACCCTCATTCTTTGTGCAAATTTCCTTTTATCACGACTGAATCATTTTTTTCTTCCTCTTTCTATTTTAGTTCATAAATTTATAGATTTTACCATCCACTTTAGTTCACTATGAAACTAAGAAGGCCAAAGTCTGTACTGCGAAAATGGAACAGTTTTAACTACTGAAAATTGCATGCAAATATTTTTGGTCTTCTGGATCCTTTTGTTCCATCAAATTTAATTCAACAAGTGTCAATATAGGTGCCAGCAGACAGAAATCAGCTTTTTAAAAAGAATATTCCATCATAATAGACCGGCTAGAGAAGGCAAAACTGTATGCCAACACTTTTTTAAATGATCACACATGTTAGTATCTAGCTTCAATGCTGATATTTCTCTACAAAACAAACAAAAAGGGAAGTAAATCTAACCTTAATAAATGGTCAGGCAATGCTTATCAATGATGAGTTACGGTAAGGAGATGGGGATTAGTTCAGGAATTGTGAGGTAAGTATGAAACTGTCTAGAGCAAAGAGTGGGCTGTCCTTGCAAGATGATCTTCTGGGTCACTACTTGCAAGTGGAATTTCTTAGAATTCAGTCTTGGGCACAGTATCATTCAATGATTCTATTAATCACCTTCATTAATGATCAAAAATATGAATATACTAATGAAATTTTTGATGGCAGAAAGCTAAAGTACGTCAAGAAGGAAGACAGGCAATGCTGGAAGACATGAGGACTAGGAACAGGGTAGAAGTTAGAGTGAACTCCATTGCACTGGGGGGCAGTTCCTCTACAGGCTTTTGTCACAGAGTCTGCATTTACATCTTGTAATCATCTTGTCATCTTCTAGATGGTGTAAAAGTCCTTCCTCTTCAGAGCTTGCACATGAATGAGAACATGCACCACCTCTACTGAATTGTGATTCCTCTTTCTCATGGCAGCCACCTAAATTCTGTCCCTGCCATCTAGGATGTCCTTCATGAGTCTCTAGGTCAGAACTGTGGCTCCTCAACCAAGACTTTTGGCTCATGGTCAAGTCTGTCTGCACATTTCTCCTTCCACAGCCTCCAGGTTTCTAAGGAAGTTCTATACTTGGGGGGAGAAAATACCGGGCACCTTATTTGTTTACTTATCCAGCATTTCCAGTGGGTCTGAGGTGCCAAGACTGAATCATATGGACTATTTTCTGAAGAAAGAGCCATCCTTGAATGCTGGACCAGCTGACTTACTTGGTTGCTAGGTCCTATGTCAATGTCACAAAGACCATGGCAATGCCACTGCCTTGATTAGCCATTAATAGAGTGTGCCATGAATGTCTATGGTTTATCGATATCTCTGTTGCATTTCTAGTGCAATATACAGTTTATGGTGGGAACAATGATGGCCACCCAGTAGGGTACCTTTGACCACTCTTTGCTGCTGACATGCCGGTCTGCTTTTGCTTACCACTTTGTAGTGAGACTCTTAACCAAAAGCTTCCTCCTGTGTTTACTTCTTTTCCATCAGAATTGCATCTACTCATTGTGTCTTTTACCCTTCATCCCTCACAAGCAGACCCAGATGTTAGGGAAGTTTTTCAATAATCTGTAACTTGGCACATATTTTATCTGCCTTATCTAAGAAAGATTGATTCAGTTTAAAGAATTATGTTGATTCTCCAGCTATGGAGAAGGCTTGTTAGAAATTATTAGAGGTTTATGGCATAAGAGTATATCACTATGCAAAAGTGTAGCTTCTCTAATATAGTAAGACAAAGATGATTGCAATAAAGAGATATTTTGCACAGGAAAAAATGTCCTGGAAAAATTTAGGTTGGAAATAAGAAAATGCTACTGACATTACATCAGCGAGGTTCTGTGGAATGGTCTTCTCATGTGGCCAGCAGAGGCAGACAATGGGATTTATTTTGAGGTGAAACTTGACAGTGTTATTAATCAGATTATATCCAGGTTTATATGTGATGGCAGGAGCTTGGACTTTGTGATTTTTGCTGCTCCTTTCTACACAGACTTCTTACTCTTGTGTTCATCTGTTCCTGAAGTTAGGGGACAGTTGTGCCCACAGATTTCAGCAATTTCAGCTACACATGAGGCTATTATGCCTTTTTTGCTCTCTCACTAATTTTTCATTGTGCTCCAAGCCCATAGTATGGCATCTGGTGTATCTAGTGGAGATGGTGAAGTAACAAAGGCTAAATGACTTGACACATTTTTTTCGATGTTTTCATTAAGAACATGATATGCATCAAATCACAATACTTAGAACAGTACTGCAAATAGATTTCTGCAAAAGGGAAACTTCATAAAATATGTATTTCTCATGTCACCTAAATAATTCTGAAGAATTCCTCCTTTTCTGAAAGACTTTCCTTCTGAGATAGACATGGTCAGCAGTCAGAGAATTCTTAAGGAACTGAGGACTGCAGGGGATCTCCCAGGTGAACTCCACACAATGGTCTTGAAGGCAACAGCATTAGATAATTATCTTACAGAAAAACCAGCTTCTCCTCACTGTGCAAAGGCTGCTCGAAAACTCCTTATTCTTCTCAGAATAAGATGCCTAATAATTTCTAGATTTCACAAGCTGTAGTTATTTACTTTTATGACAATGTTGTCTTTTTGCTTAAGTAGAACTTCTTTCCCCTGGATTTTTTTAATCACTTGGTATATTTATAAAGCACTCATGACCCTTTCAGCCTTCATCTCCAAGTCCTTATTGTTGTCCAGAAAGAAAGACTTTCCATTCTTCTCTTCACACTAGTAGCCCCTCTGGATGTGACTGCAATCTCATTACAGGCATATCGATAACGCAACCTCATTTTATTTGAGTTTTTCTCTCAGGTTTTGAAAAAATCAAGTTGAAAAATGAGTTTACAGAGAGAATTGGCTTTCCTACCTCTATTCAACCTGTTTATTTTTAGCTGAGTATTACTGAATATGGAAGCAGTCCAGTTTACATCCTGGTTTGATTTCCTGTTTACATGAGCCAGGCTGGTGTCACCATCGTATTTCTGGACCCCCTCTGGAAGCCTGTGTGCAGCCTTCCTTCCACCTCTGAGGAGAGCTGCCCTGCACAATAGAACTATTGTTGTGCTCTCCGATAAAGAAATATGAATATTATTGAACACAGTATATGTTGGGCTTATGTCACTTCGTTAAATGTGCACAGATATGACAGCAAACCTCTCACTGAAATGTGGGAGAAAACTCACATTAGAGAGTAAAGTCAAACCTTTGTTTGAAGTTAATATACAAACAGACCTGGTCCCATATAGGGGGGCTCCCTATAGTACCGCTTTCATGGGCTTGAGGGGGAGGGGTGTCTTTAGTTTTCTTTTTCTTTTTTTTCCCCATCTGGTTTTGTTTCCCAAACTGTAAAGCTCACTATTTCCCTTAAGAGACTATTAAAAATATTTTTTTTTAATCTACAAAATAGTCGAGAATCTGAACTGGCCATTATGACTAGTAATGGTCGTAACAGCAGGCATTTCGCAGGGGGAACGCTTTGAGAGCTCAGTTTCACCAGCATATCTAATGCACTAGTAGCATTAGCATTAGCAGCAGTCTCAGTCCTTGTTATTATTATCTTAATAGAATTTTCAGAATAAAATGGAATAGTACGTGCATTCAGAGAATGCTAATGCCAGGTAAAGGAGCAGTGTTCAATCATTTTGGCCTAGATTTTTTCTAACAATTTTTAGTTTTATTTTCAGTAAAGACAGATTTTAGAGAGGTTGAAATATTTTCATTTGTATCAATTAATATAAACCAGAGACAAACATTAGCCTGAGGTTTGTTTAAGGATAATACAAATATTGCCACACTAATGGATAAGAACCTTGAAATAGAGCAGATAACAAACAGATTAATTCTTTTGTTCTCGAGGCTGATACGCAAAACCTAAACACGATAAATGATACAAAGCTCATTCAGTTTTTACACATCTTTCGGATTCATTGATGCAAGATTTTAGTACTAGGATTTCTGGATATTTTCAAAGGGGCATCGCAAACATAATTTGTGTTCGACCAGCTGTTTTCAAGATCAAACTCTGAGTGGCACCTAGCACGCCCTGTGCACAGGCTTACCTTCTGCTGCTGGTATTTCCATTTCAGATGCGCTGCCGCGGCCGTGCCTGGGGAATACCCTCGCCGAAAGCTTTGTCACACGGAGGCAAATGAGGTTCCCCCAGCGCAGCCCAGCATAGTGCTGCAGCTGGCTGCTGGCCGGCAGCAAACCAGACCTGTGTCACCTTGTGCCACACGTACAGCCCAGTCACGAGGTAGAAAAAATTCCCGCTTTAGAAATGCTATGTCCAATTTTAACATGGTCAAAAGATACAGATGGAAAACGGCTCCTGATTTTCCTGATCTCACGTCCAATGGTGCAAAGCAGGTATCCTACTGAAATCAGCGTTCCTGCTTTAAAAGCGACGTGTACAAATAACAGTCATCAGGTCTCTCAGTGATCAACAGTGAAACTATTGAAAAGTAGCTATGGAAAGGACACGCAGCAATTTATTTGGGGCCCATATGCTATTTATTTTAATAATTGCAGGAAATAGTCATTGTATTCTGAAACCCCCTTTTTTTCTTACATTCACAAAAATCAAACAAAATACCTCAACCAACAGAGTATATCTTTAATTATACGAAAATTTTAAAAAGTCCAGCAGAAAAAATTTAAGCCTGGACAGTATTTCACAGCTGTTTTCTTTTTAGAACGGCTCTTGGTAGAGGATGATGTTGCTGTTTATAATGCACACACTTATTTTCGTTTCAGTTGCACATCAGCAATACCCAAAAACCGCTTTAAGCCTGAATGCTGCTGCAGTAACTGCAGCAGCAAGAACAAAGTTTCTTCTATGTATGGAAACTGTGGGCACACGGTGTGTGCGTGTGTGTGTGTGTGTATGTTACAGTTAGAGAGGAATCCAAATTATGCACTGATTATGAAACTCAGTAGTTATGATCCAAAATATTTATTTAGCTGTGTAAGAAATGCCACATTTAGAGCGTTTTAGCAATATTGTGCAATGAGTCCCAGAAGATGGCAAGGAAATAAATAAAAACTAAGCAAGCCAGGTAAAATTAAATTGTAGTAGTAGTAATTTCAGTGGTAATTATAGAAGAGAAGTCTGTCATTGCTTAACTGAGAGTAATAGAAGCAAATGTCAAGAAATCCAGCAGTCACACGCCACTTAACTAGTATGAATGGAACATCTTATACAGACACTGATCAGGTCTTTATGACTCATTTAAAATGACATTATTTTTTCATGTTTAAATCAGAAATTTGATTTATTTGTTGTATACAAAGGATACAATGCATCTTCCTCAGATTACTGTCTACAACGTTTGACAATCCATGAGGATTGCTGTTTGTTAGTTTGTTACTTGTAATCAAAGTGGTCAAATTGTAACTGTGGATCTGCCAGAAAACCCAATATGATTAATTTCATTCCCTTTGGAAACCAAAGTGACTAAACACCAAAATGTTTTGAGGGTCAGAGTATACAAAAAGCACCTGACGCTGATATTCCAGTATTTAACTACTTTCAACCAGCATGGAAGGTTTTGACATTTGTGGAAAGGCGCATTGCATTTCAATTTGTCACATGAAAGACAAATGTTTCATTTGCATTTATTTTTTATGTGTACCCTTAAGCTGTTCAGTAGCTTCCTGGCATTTATACTCCATGCTCCAGTTCTTTCATGGGCTGGGTCCCTACCCCGGGTTGTACTGTCTTCAATGGTAAAGACATTTCTGCATCTGTAAGTTTAACAGTGCATTGGTTTTTTAAGAAAGCAGAAAAACTTTGGCAAAATCATTTCCTGCAGAAAATTTAACTTTTACAGAAACAGCATTTTCCATTGAAACACCATTTTTAGAAAAATTCCAACCAACTGCACTTAAAATATATTTCAGTAATCTTATTTTAAAATCTATGAATGGTAACATATATTTTTCATTCTAAATGATCTTGATTACAAAAACTTTCCAGGCTCTCAGTACAGATAAAATTCATTGAGGTTTCACATGCAGGATATATTGATCATAATTTAATTATAATTACAGTAATACATTAGTAATTACACACCACTGTAACGAATACGTTACTCCAAACAGGTAGTTAAAATCTACGAGTTTGTAGATTATTGAAAAAGGGAGGAGAAAATTGGTGCCAAAGTGAGCTACCATTGTAATGTAGTCACGCCAAGCTACAAGGAACGCACAAAGTCTTGTTTTGCTGGACAAAGGAGGAATCAAACCATAGGAAGCAATGCCCTTAGTTGGAGCTCTAGGGTTCTTTCAGCCTTTACTCCCACCCCAGTTCTTTGATTTCTTTCTGGAACACGGTTTTGGGTAGATAGATACACACTGAGTGTTGAACGTAGCTGCAAGCCACGCAGACATTGCAGCCAAACAGCTTTGGGTTGAGCCTGTGCTCCACCCCAGTCTTCAGGGAAACCTCCAAAGCCTAGTAAACTACGATATTTGGTACTCCTGCCCATTGACTGGGCATAACCATGGTATGCACGCTGGGAAACACATTTACCAGTTAACACATGCTTACCTTGTGGGAACATGAGAAGACACCTCTGAACAGAAAAAAACGTCTGTCTTCCTTCCCCGCAGCAGCTGGAGTAGTGCACGGCAAGACAAAATGAGATTAATAGCAGAGAAGCTGCATGCAACCTACTTACTTTTATCGAAGGATGGATAAAATCCACTTGTATGGATTGTTAAAATACAACCACAATTTTCTTCTGCGGATTTTGGTTGCAACTTCCTGTTCTATCTATAGGGTGAGTAATTCGCCCTGCGTCTCTCTCTCTTTTTCCGCCTCTCCTACAGCTACACAAATACACACTCAGGCACACATGCTAGATTGGTCAGATGTCTGCGTTTAACCCAGACAGCTTGAGTTTCAGATCAAAAGTCTCGGTTAAAGCACTGCTTTTGCTGCTGAAAGTTTAGGTTTCTGGGTTCGTAGCACAGAGATGAGACATTTGCTGGGCTGAGGGAGATAACGCCGGTGCTATTGGGTTTGTGCTCAGGACTGTCTGGCAGCTCTCACAGGTACATATGCATATGCAAACGATGCTAGGCAAAGTTCTCCAGCCAGTTATTTCTAATTTCTTCGTTTTGTATATGCCTTTGTTTTGGCTAGAGACTGGTTTGGGGAGCTTTTTTTTCCTTCTGTGGTTGTATATCCTTATCAGTTAACCCAAATGAAAGGTCACCGTTACACTTGCTAGTCTACAACAGTTTATGACAGTGCAGCGATAGACGATGGACCAGGCCAGGCTGATAATGGGGTCCTTTCAATGTGAGGCAATAATGCATGAGATGCAAATGCAATAAATCATCATCTTGCCCTCTCTCCTAATCAAGTCCTCTGTAACTCTGTTTTGTGAATAAACGAGCAGAGCGAAGACGACCATTCCACATTCAAGACTTCATCCAATGGTTGCTTAGTTGCAGGTTATCACTTTTCTAAAGTTACATACCACCTGGCACTGGCAGCAGGTTTGCTGGGGCAACTGCTGAGCAAACTAAGCAACCTTCCTGAAGCAGACGGAAATCAAACAAGGTGGCATGAAAACACTGCATGATGATCCAAGTCACAGTTATCCTTGGTGATGTCTGTGCCCCATGTATGTATGTATCTATCTATCTGTCTTGTTCCTGTATTTCCCTTTTACGCTGCTTTTTGGTAGGGGAGAAAGGGTAGGCTTGGAGACGGAAAAAAAGAAGGAAGAGAGGGATTAAAGCAAGAAAAGCAGGCATCTTTGTGGTTCTTCAGGGCTGACTGATTAGCTTGCTTACAGAAGCTGGTGCACAGACATGGAGAGGAGACTGAGCTCTGACAGCTGATGCACTTGTGTGGGGTGCTCAGGCTTCAACATTCATGTGCAGTGGAAGGTTCTCAAGCCTCACTAACTCAGCACAGAATTGATGCCCTTTTCCAGTTCTTTGATGTGCCCTTACGTCAGCTCCATGTTAGGCTCCATGAACACCAACTGCTAAAAAAATAATCCTTTTATAAGAGGCTGAAGGCTGCAACAAATCATGGAAGAATGGTACCTCAATTTTCCAACCTGCTCCTCTGCCAGAGGTGACTGCTTCTGTAGCAGAGGCAGGAGAAGGAAACGTGTCCATTCACCAGCAGCTATAGTTCAGGGCCCTACGTCATAGCTCAAAACTTGCTTTCATTAGGAAGATGCTGAGTTGATGGGCTGAGGGTGTTAACATGCCATTTTGCTAATTCTGGTACAGAGGTGGTAACCTTTGGCCATCAGATATCTAAAACAGTAATATCTTACACCACCACAGGAAGACCAAGCTTTTATGAAGGTTTGTTTTGGTCACAAAGCCAGCTTAATTGAATCAACTGAGAGGAAAAACCACAGTTTTTCTAAGGGCTGAATCAGTTCCCTGAGCTGTTTTGATGTGTCGTCCAGCAAGCGGTTGTGCTTGTGCGACTCCAGGCACAATGTACGACAGTGGGTGGGAATGAGGAGTAGAAAACAGGCAATTTGGTAGTAGCGCCGGGTTATGCTTCTCAGCATGAACCTTTATCATTCATCTGTGTGACAACGTTTTATCGGATCAACTCCATCAGTAAAGGCTGTGTAGTTCTGCACCAGTAAAATTATACTTTAAAAGACCTTACTTTGTACATTTATTATGCTATAAGGCTATACATACACACACCTCAAATTATTCCACTTTGCGGAAGCAAAAGTTATAAAGGTAATCTGGAAGGCACACATAGAATCACAGAATGGTTCGGGCTGGAAGGGAACTTAATGATCATCTAGTTCCAACCCCTCTGCCACGGGCAGGAAACACAAAAATGTTCCAACATTTCCACATAAAAGAAAGGCAGAAATAGAACTCTCTTTATCTTGCTGGCTCGTTGCATTTTGACACTGTCAAAACACCAGGTAAGAAGGGAATTTTAAAATATTTCCTGTCAGGAAGGCCCGAGGTGCCTGCTCCCCTCAGGACCGGCCCTGCGCCGGACTCCCCGCTGCCACCCAGAACCAGCCCGCAGACCCTCACCAACACCCACGGGCAGACTGCCGCGTGGGGACATTTTTATTAAGTATATATATAGAGAGAGGCGGGGAGCAGTCCCCGGCCACGAACCGGCGCCCGGCCTGTCACCTGCGCCGGCCCGGCCCGCCATCTTCCCGCCGCCCGGTGTTTACCACAGCGGCGCCGCCCGCGGGGAGCCCTTCGCCTCGCCTCGGTCACCCCCTTCCCCCGGGCATTTTCCACGACTTCGAGCTTCCCACCCCAGGAGGGAACCCTTTTCCTCCGGGCGTTTCAGTAGGGCGTTTCGTGAGTAAGCGACAACACCCAGCCCCGCGGCCGCCGAGCGCGGAGCACAGAGCGCTGTCGCGACTACAGATCCCGACATGCCGCAGCACCAACCACCGCCCCCCGGCCCCGCCACCGCCCCATTGTACTCCGGCCACAGGAAACTGCACTCTGCGCCGC
>VXBH01004983.1:459964-516937 GCA_013400035.1 Rynchops niger | reverse complement strand
AAGCGTCGCTTCCCTGGGAGTGACCTGCCATTGTGTATTCCTGGAGCTCGGCCGGCTCCCCCGTGCCCCCCACCACTTTTTGGGCTCGGCGGGGCGGAGGGGGTGGGCGTGAAGGGTGACCGCCTGAATTTACCCTTCTTCCTGCCCCCACCCCCCGGGAAGGTTTGTCACCGCAGCCCCCTGCCCCGGCCCTGCTGTCCGCCCGAGGAGATGGTAGGTGATCGGCTGTTGTAAAATTAAACGGGATTCTTCTCTTCCCCCGCGCTTGTCCGAGCAGATAAAGGGGACAGAGGCGGCTCGGGGTGGGGGTGTGTGTGTTTAGCGCTTCCTCTGCCTTACAGCCCCTTTTCTCGCGGGGCTGCCATGTATAATGTCATCTGGGGATAATAGGGCACTCCTTCCCTTCTTCCCCCCTTTATCTGCTCCTGTACGCGCCTGCCTGACATTTCTCTTCTTTCAGAGGCGATGTGTTAAATGCATTGAACAGTCCTTGGAGGAATATTCATCTTTCCTTCCCTAACATCTCCCTGCGCTCCCCATCCCCCATCGCAGCCCTGCCTGTATCCCTCGTCCTTTCTTCCTTCCAGATCGGTTCTCCCTCAGCCTTTGGTTAACGTGTGTGCTTGGGGGAAGAATTTGTTGGAGAATTAGCTCTTTTCCTGGTTTATTTTAACTGTTTAATAGGGCTGTTAAAATGTTTGAGGCGATTTATCTTTTGAATAGACGATCTGAGCTGAACAATAATTTCTATTGTGCATATGTCGCTGGAGCTTTTCAATATTGTTTAAATACTTAATATCAAAATACAGATTGACCCACAGAAGAGCTGAAGATGAGTGGGTTAGTGACCTCCATATACATGTATCTTTGTAGCTTGTTTTATTATCCAGTGCTGTTTGCGTTTAAAACTGCATCGTTAGCCCTTTAAGCTGTCAGTCTTTGATAGCGGTCTGGGAACAAAAAAAGAAAATATAATAATCTCAATGTAAATGTCGCATCGGGGATTGTCTGAAATGTGGGGAGGAGGCCGCAGATGTTGAGCAAGGCAGAGGGGCGTTGGGAGCGAGCGCTGGCAGGTCCAGGGATGGAAGAGGAAGTGGAGTGGACTTTGGGAAGTAAGGAGTTCATCCAGGGTGGGGTGGGAGCCCGTGGGAAATCGGCCACGCTCTTTGGGCAGGATTTTGCAAATACTGAAAGTATGCTGCCGAAACATCTGAGCGTGTGGGAAAGGAAGAGAGAAAAATGTAAAATGAAGAATGGCACTGGAGTGATGACACTTCTAAATCTGTTTTGCTGAATAGAGCATCTGCGTATGAGAATTTAAAGGTTAAATACTTTGACAGAGCCGTTTCATTAAGTGGTAGTTTTAGTAATACAGTTGCTATTAAACACAAATTGACATCTTGTCTTGTACTGATGAGTCTGTCTTGTTCACATAAACTACATGTACTTTACAGAAAGGGTGGCCTAGACTGGTGGAAAATGCAGGCCTTTTTTAATATCCTTTATGTTAAATACTTCGTACTAGATCTCCTAATCTACTTCTACCATTTAATATCTGATAAATAGCCTAATGTTTTAACTTTGTTATCGTTGAATGGTATATGATAGTTTTGTTATCCTTTCTTCTAAGTAGTAGCACCTCTGTATGGAAAAATAGCTTTTGTTTCAATTTCTCTCTTTCACAGCATGTTGTTTCTGTAGCTTTCAACTGTACAGTCAGTAAGCTTTCCCATCGCTTTCATACAGGCAGCAAGGAAAATGTGAAAATAGCATTGTAGGAACTAATTGTCAAGGCATTTCAGGAGAAAGATGTACTACCTGAAAACGTTTTAAATGCTTTGGAAACAATTGCATTCAAAATTTCTTTTGTCCTCTGAACACTTTCTATTTCAAACTTTCATATTTGATGTTTGCATAATAAATTATAGGAAAACCAGGAAACTTGCGTGCTGATCTTTGGCCTTAATGTTCGCATTAGTCTCACTTCCATGCACTAAAGCAGATATAGATTAGTATGGTGTCAAGAATCATAATTACTGCTTTATTTTTTCACTATGAGCATGTTGGGGTACTTTGGGTTTTTTGGGTGTGTATTTTGATGTGGTTTTTCCTTTTTTAACAGAGCCATGCTTAGATGCTCTTTAAAATGATTGAAAAGGGAGGTAGAAAGAGAGGTGAAGGGGCTAAAAAACTTCAGTATTCTGTATTCTTTAATATGTAGTAGAGATTTTGCAAGGGGTGGGGAGGAGGAAGTTGTATTTTCTCATTTAAGTGCAGGATGTACTGTTGCTGCTAAGCAGTGGCAAATTTGTGGAATAGGAATTGCTGTTATTCATCGCTTCATTTCCAAGTCAAAATGAAATCTAAAAATAGGAATGGAATAGTGGGTGAATGCAACTGAAAACAATTCTTTATTTTCACATCTTTAGTGCCTTTGAATACACTGAGTAATAGGCTTACAGAATTATATTTAGGCCCGAGTGAATGAACTAAAAGTACTTGATAGACAGGTGCCAGGGAGTGCTAGAAGAGAAGGCAGAGAAGATAGAGTTACGTGCAGGTAGGCTGATGAGTCTGGCTGAATGCTATTGGAAGTCCATAGTGTAGATGACTAAGACTGCTATTTAATAATGCTATTGACATATCTGAAAACATGTTCCACTTGGAAGGTGGAAAGATGATTCCCCATTCCCGGTTTACAAGATAAATTGTATAATCTGGGCACCAGTAGCAAGTTTGTTACTGGAAAGCGAATGTATTTAATTTTAATTAGTTTGCACTAGAAAGTAAGCAGGACTTATTAGTAGATCACTTAAGTACTGTGGGTGTGCACAATTAGGTTTAAATGAAGCAGATAGTTTGAAAACAGTGAAGGCTTGTCTGTGTGTTTTGCCAGTAAGCATGTATCTGTGGATATAGGGACAAGTGGTCTTTTTCTTAAAATAATGTAGGTTAGGATTTTACTAGTATGCTTACAATACATCCAAGGGTATACTTTTTCCTTGATTTCTGGTGATATTGCTATTTGGGCAAAAGGAAGTAAGTATAGATCACTTCCTCGTGGTGTTTCATGTTGTATGAATACAACCAGCATGGTCTAGATTCTGATTTTCTATAATGAGCATGTGTCTTGCTTCAAACAAGGCAAAGAAGTCAAAGCTCCATATGGAGGCAAAGAAAACAGTTTTTCTAGATTTTAGAAAGACCTCTATAAACAATTTTTACAGATTTTTCATTTAATTTATTCACAACTAACATTTTTGTTTTCTTATGCAGTAATTACCACAAAAGCCTTCTGACATTCTCATGTCTATTGTCTGGTGTAGATTGCCATTTTTATAGCAGAATTGAAATATGAATGGTATAAAGCTTTACCTTAAAGAATCAGAATTATTATGTTTGAATTATTATGTGGTATATGGCAGTCTTGCTTAATGTTTTGGGTTATGTCTCTGGCTAATCTGTTGTCATGGAACAGAGAGAATGGCTGAAAGTAATTTTTGCAATGAGTACTGTGTAGGTGACCCTCAGCTGTTGTCTGGAGGTAGTGGTATCAAAATGATCCTGTCTTAGATAATCAGTCTAAATAATACTGATTTTTAACAACTTTGAAAGGAGTTGCTAGGTACCTATATGTGGTCTCCGATCTTTTTATACCTTTAATTCAAGAGGACACTGGTAACTAATGCAAACAACTGAACGTTGTGTATCTGTGTTGTGCTTAATCCATCTAAGCTGGAACTCTTAAGTTTGGAGACAGTAAAGAACTTGATGTGCTGTTTTCTAAAGTATGAAAGGGGGGTTGAATGGGTCATTGATTTGAAACAGGTAGAAAGGTAGTTTCTATGCTTTCAATGGTTTTATTTTAAAAAAAAATTTTAAGTACTTCTACCTCGTTTTGTGAAAATCCTATTTAAAAAAGGGGAGGTGGAATGTGCTTGACTTCTAAGGATAAAAGCTAAGCTGATCATAAGCAGGGCTACACCAGATGTTATAAAACTTGCCTTCCCTCTTGTATTTTTTTTCGGGAAAGCACATCTTTTCTACCGTGCCTAAGACTACTAAAAATAAATTGGGAATCTAGACTATTCTAAATCACTGAACAAGACTACTGAGCTATGTAGTGAAGGTCCGTGTACTAATGGCAATCATGACACTGATTTCGTTCTAATTCCTATACGTTCTGAGAGAGCATTAAAAAAATCAAAAATACTATATTCAACCATAGCCACAGCACTTGGGAAACACCCTTCTTAAAAGCTCGTGTGTGTATTAATGTGCATTTGTGTAAACCTTTCTGATTCAAATACTATTAATGCACCCCTTGACTATCTGTGAAGATATTTTTTCAATTTGTAAGGCAAGCATATACTCTGCAAACTTAGTGAAGAAAGATAAAAATATTATATCTCTCTGTTATTTTTTAAGTTTTAAAAGCCCACCTGTATAGATGTTTTTGGAAATCATATTTTCTAATATTTACTTAACTAATTTAATGTTTGTAGCACATAGTTTGAAACATGAATTCTCAACTTATGCTTTATCATATACATTATAAAACATGCTGTCTTTTCAAGAGAAATAATTTTTATCTATTAAGTTTAAACTAGGAAAAATGCTTTGGTAAAATCAACTAGATGGTAAACTTTCTCGAAACTTCAAAAAAAGATTTAATTGTTGTAAATATATGTTCGCATTAAATTCTTGTAAACTGGGGGCTTTTGAATGAACATGAACAGTTGTGAGCACTTCTTGTCCCTTAAGTGTGGTAGAAAGACTAATTGGCTTGGAGAAAATGACCCGTAGTGTGTTGTACAGCGGATCTGTTATAAGAAGATGCTCTTAGAGATGTGTTAATAGGTCATAGACAACTGTCATTTTAGATATGCTTTGAGCCTTTTATAATTTCAGTGTAAAAATGTGTCTGTTACTACTCATCTTTTGTATTATGCTTTGAGTGTTAATGTATTTTTGAAGTTTTGTATCCATTACCTGTATTTCAGCTAGATGCTGTTCATTTGGTTGGGAGGGACACACACCAGCAGATCACTTTATTGTGAGCAGCGATTGTCATCCAATGTAGGCCATTCATAAAGCTTCATTTACAGAGACTACATCTGGTTGGAGCAGTATGATTGAATAGTAATTTCAGTAACCCTTAACTTCAGAGGCTTCTGAAATTTGGTGAAATAGTGTTCTTTAAATGTTATAAAAAAAAACCCCAAACAAACAACAACAACAAAAAAAAAAACCCAAACAAACAAAAAAACCCCCCAAAACCAAAACAAAACAAAAAACCAAACAACTTTCTGTGAACAACCATGCAGTTTAAATAGTCAGCTTTTTTGTCCACTTCTGAGGAAGTGAGTGCTGTTCTTGTTGTGCCATTCTGAATTTTTATAGAGGCAGTTGAATACAACCACAAAGGTGCAATAGTGACCCTGGGGTATAAGAGCTTGCAAACTCTGCCTGAAATTTCAGGCAGTTCTTTCAGGCAAATGAAACTAAAACAAGTGAGTTAGGGAATGCTCTGGGTTGTGTCAAATGGCTTGCGTGGTAGTAAGTTCTGTTTGCTCAGTCTCTACAGACAGCAGTGTCCTAGTCTACTGTTCTGATGGAGTAAAGGGTTTTGTACTGATTTTGCTGAATATCACGGAATTATTCAGGAGGAGCAAATGGTAATCTTGACATTGTATCTCATGGCATAACACATACACTCCAAATAATTTAAATAGTGTATCAAATACATACTTTGCTTTTATTCTGATCGCAATCCTACAGTGCCTTTTGCTGTATATAGTTATACAGATAGATATCATATATATAGATAGATACCTAAATACCTATATATATATATGTATGTATGTCTCATGTGACCATAATTCATCAACCCTAGACCCTCATCTATGGTTCTGTAGATCTACATACATGCAGAGATACGTGCATATACATGTGTATATATATGTCTGGATGTATGTCTGTAGACTACCCTGCATATATGTGTGACTAATTGCTGTAGTACAAATTTCTTGTTTCGGAGTATACATAATTTACCTTAAAACTGCGATAAGTTCAGGGTATTTTTCCTTGATGATATTACAGCGAAACAGAAGTTACTAGCTCTGCAAGCAGGGAAAGGTTAATCTGAATATCTGCTTATCTAATGTGTATACATTTGTTAATAGTAAATGCAACAATAGTCTGAGGCTTTTAAATTAATCTTAAACCCCTTGATTTGTAATAAATGGAAATTCTGTTTGTTTTTGTTCACTGTTACTATTTAAGATGTGTGGATTTCATGTTGTGTACTGCTACCGTTGTACTGTGATATGCCTAGTACATAGGACCTTTTGGCATAGAGAAAATAGTAGTGCACTTGTTAGCGTTGGGAAAAGGTAAAACTATAGTAGTACCTTGAGTATACATGTAGAGAACTGAAATCAGAAGCTAGATGACATCTTATTTTTCTTGGTTTTGTAATAGGGCCTTCATTTAGGGACAGACATTAGTGTTAAAGGTCAGATACGGAACTGAGTAAAGCATAAGTTAATTGGGTAGAGCAGAAGCTTTTTGTGCCGTTAGGAAGTGTGGTGTTTGCATCCTGCTGTTTTCCTCAGGCTGCCATACTCCACAACTGCTACAGTTATGCCAGTGCGGGCTCGGATAACTCAGCTGTGTGTGTTTGCCCTAAATGAAGCATGGATATGCATTTCTATTTCTGTTAACTAGCATGTGAATGTTGCAAAGAGATTAAGCTCTTTGTTTTCCTGCTTCATCTGGCAAAAAAAAACCCCAAACCAACTTGCCAATATAAACTTAAATCATGAATTATTTGAACAGTCAGAATGTATTCCTGGAAGGAGAGCACCCTGGTATGGCTGTGGAATTTTTGATCCAGAACCGGGAGCCCCACGGAGTGGCTGTATTATTAGAGTGCTGTCTAGAGTCCCTCTGCATCTTTGAGAAACAAAACTGTGTTCAGAGTCGATACTGCTGAGACAATACAAGCACAAAGGTAGTAGCTTCACTAAGGAAGCTGAGTGCAACAGCAAGGTAAGGAAAGAGTTTCAAGAGGAGAAGAGCACGGTGAAGTCTGACAGACTTTAGGACCATCGTTCTGGGTTGGGAACCATTATTTTAAAGTGTCTTTGAATACTGATGTCAGGATGTTTCAGTCCCTGCCAGGTTTGTGTAGGAAAGTTACAACTTGTATCTCTGAGGGCCTTGTTTCTAGCTACCCTTTTGCCGTTAGCTTTGGAATGAAAAAAAATCTTGCACAGCTAAAAAGATGAAGTAGAGAAATAAGTTTCCCAAAAGGTACCAGATAAATAGAGGTACAAATGGATGACCTAGTTTGGTTGACCTAATTTTTCCTCCTATCTATCCTCCTACAAATTGATACTTTTAATTTCTTTAAAAGGTAATTTTATTGGTGGTAATCAATTTGTGGGAAGACTTAAAGGCAATCTTGCTCTAATGGAAGTGTCTTTTGAAAGAAAAGCCTAGAAGAATTGAATTATCAGCTGTAAAAAGTAGCAAGCTGATATAGCCAGTTACTTCAATGGGGGAAAATATCTAACTATTATAAGAGGACTGAAGCTATGAATGATGTTGCCTTGTGGGCTAGATGTGTCATTAGGAACAAAAGCAAACAAAGATACGTGTTTTGTTCATTCAGATTTCTAGAAGGAAGCATCAGTAATTTTGAGGAAATCCTACCATGATGCTTCTGACAGTTAATTCTTTTAAATTTATTTTACTTCTGAACTCCCTTAGTGCAGTAAAAAGAATTGAATTGCCTAGTGTTATGAATGTGCCAAGGGCAACTACATTAGTAGACTGGAAGTTGTAAGGGCATATGGATTGGTTAGCTTGTTCAATTTTTAACTTGCTATAATTTGCGGAAATCCTAACACAGTTGTTAAGTGTATCCATGTAATTTAGGTTTCCTTCTCTTTGGAGGAAGGGCCGTACTCTTATTTTTTTTTTATATATTGGAGAGCAGGCCTTGATTCTTAAACATTATTGAAATACATTAGTTTTAAGTGTATGATCTTAATTATGAGTTTTGGTGTCTACAGTCAGGGGTTGGAAAGCATCACTCTCTAAGGGGAAGTTAACTTAGTTAAAACCATATTGCTTTAATGAACATGTGCGCTACTTTAATCTCTTATTTAGTTATAATACTGAACTTGTCATTTTTAAACAAACTTTTTTACATTAGCTTCCTTCTTATGTAGTCTTGTAAATTGTAGCTGGTTTAGTTTGTTTTTCTAAGGTCAGAGTACAGTGGTGTCCTCTTGAACAGTTTTGCATCTTGCTGCGTTTGTCTGTCTTGCTGTCTTGTCATTCTTGCTGCCTCATGTGGATGACATCTGCGTTTTGTTTTTCATCTGAAAACACACAGATGTTTTGTACTCTTTGTGGTCACGGGAAGAACAGCTTCTACGTGGATCAATGAGACTGAGAGCAGTTCTTTAGTTCTGGAGAGGTAGATGACCATCTTTCAGCTGTGCAGCTGGGCTACAGTGGGAACAAGGGGCCAAGACTTTTTCTTCTGGACAGCTAATAAAGGACAGTCAATAGGATGCTGAAAGGATGCTGTACATGAGTGGCATTGTCTCATCTTCCTGCTTTTATTGAGGTCGGGCAGTTAGCACCTCTGCTATCATTGCTATCTTTCATATCTGCTATAGGGCCAGTATCATGGATGAGAAGTCCATTTCTTGTGTCAAGCTGGATGTCTGCAGCTGTTTAGACAAGGTTCTAGTTTATGCAGGTGTTGACGGGACTTCAGTGGCCAGTAGGCACGATTCCCAGCTACTTGCCTCATTTGAGAGTTTCAGGGGGCTGTTGGTCCAGAACTTTCATATTGTTTTCCATAGTTTGGTTATATATTTTAATAGATGTTGTCTTTCATTTATGTTAGTACGGCATTATTCCTCTGATAGTCCTTGGAGGACAGCTATCTTTGAACAACTGGGTTCCTAATTTAAAGGAATGCTATATGGGTTTCCTGTCTTTAAGAGTTCAAGGGACTTGCCAGTGTAGGTTATGCATCATGTTGAAATGACTGATTGCTGTGGGAACTGCACAGCTCTTAAGAAGCTTGAGTGAGGTTCCACTCTGTCCTAAATGTTTCACTTCTTATCTGACTGTATTTGACTCTCCAGAGCATAACCCTGTGGTGGAACAGTGTCTTTTTTTCCTCAAGGCACTCAGTGTTCTGGTAGCATATATGGCGCTTGAGTATAGCTTTCTACTTAGACAGATTTTCTTACTGGATTAGTTGTCCAGTATTTGCACTGTCTTACTGCACAAAGCTCAGAAATTAATTAACATAAAAAGCAGAACAAAGAAAAACATGTGATAGGAATAGTGCACTGCACTTAGACTGTGGGTAGGTTGGGTTTGTAAGTTGATAACTGGCTGCTCTGTAAGTGGGTAAAATTGATCATGGGGATGCGTCAGTGGTAAATGTATTATGTCCTGCATTTTTGCAGTATACAGCTTTTTTTAATTATTTTTACTGCTTTTCCACATGTAGAGAATAAGTCTTAATTCTTCCTTTATTTTCTACTTGAATCTTTGCCTTCCTGTGTAGGAAGCAGGATTACAACTGGAAGCTGTACTTTCATTATTAGTTATTCCCTCATGTATGTTCTGATAATTTTAGCAAATAGGTAATTGTTAATTGAAATGAATACAGTTGTCCAGTAGGAGAACTCAAGGGAATCCTTTAGCTTGAAATAAAGCTGGAAAATGAAATACTATTCTGGAGGGAAGGGCATATGTAGGTTAGTTGAACTGCTTCAAAAACCTGAGAATTCCCGCAGAAATGAATTAATTATAAATTGCCTATAGGGCAGCACCGCTGTTGCACAAACTGTTAAAGGAAGGAAATAGTCTCTTAGATATTTTGAGTCTCCCCAGATAGCTCTTAAGTATTTGACAGTTTCTTCTGAGATTTCCATTTTTAGTAGTATAGGTGGTTAAACAAAGCTGTGTTGATTTTTATTACGACCAAACTAAAATGTATAACTAATTTTAACTAATTTCCTGTGAGACTGCATAAACATAACTGTGTGTAATGTTAATGGACATATAGGGAACTATATGTAAATGTTAATGGAGAAAGATGAGTATGATTTTAGGCAGGTAGAAGGATCTTGGAAAGTACTTCAGGCACTCACTGGAATTTATTTTAGTAAAGAAATGTGTTCTTTTATAGATAGTTTATTCTTCTGTTATTTCTACTTCATGAAGAGTAGGCTCAGAGGGGAGAAATGTATCTTACATTGTTTCCTTTAACAGCTTTTTTGCTATAAAACTGGAACACAGGAGCTTTGCACTTAAAGCTTTGGACATGAGTGTGTTTGTCAAAAAATATTCTGAACTAGGTTGTCATTAAGCTGGATATTTAGCCATATAGTCACTCACAAATCAATCACAACCTTTTGTATCTTCTTTATAAACAGAAGAACTTTTTCCAAAGGCTATTCCATAAAGCTGCTGTGGAAATTGCCCTCATATTCTGTGGTAACATTGCTCCAGTTGCTTCTTCAACTGGTGCCAGCTATTTTCTTGATATCTTGATTAAGATGATGATATCTGAGCTTTCATTGCTTTTCTTTGTTTTTTAATACAGTGAAAATGCAGTCTGCAAGTTGTTTAGGATGTCAACTTCCTATTTTTCTTGTTCTGAAAAGAACAGGTGGATATTTGAATATATGAAGCTGTGGCAGAGAGATGCCTAGTTGTATTCCTTACAAATTACAGAAATACATAGCCTGTTAATATAAATTATTTAAATTGAGAGACCAGAAACACTGGAAAAAATGCATGTATCCTAAAGTCAGCAAGCTGTTGCCATAAATCCATGTATAAACTGTGATTTCCTAAATGGAAATAATATTTACTGCTAAAATGCTAGCTAATCCCATAACTAATTCTAATACAGAATAGCCAGAATGAGAGTTTACATTTGGTGATTTATATGTTATTAAACACCAGCATTTTTGGTGCAAAGCTATAGCACTGTATCTTTCTGGCAATGCATTTTACAAAGCATTAGCACTGTTTAAATTGGTGATTGTGTGAAAATGAACCCAGCATCCTGTTTGTACAGTCTTATAGCATACATAATAGGCTTCCCTTCCTGTATTCATAGAAAAAAATATTGCGTGACTGGTAAAGTAAGGCAATATGATCATCCAGTGAAGAAAGTACATACATATAAAAACCTGAGTGATGATATTTTTAGCTCTTATGGATGAAGATATCTTCCAGACATAATAAGTGTACATGAGGCCAGGATGTGTTTAGAAGTGAGAAAAGTTGCAATGGATTGAAAAGGGAATTTGGTGCAGGGATATAATTAAGTAGTGAACTGATTTATTTCTAGAGAGACAGTACCTTTGAACTAAACATGACCATGGTTTTAGTTCAGTTAGTTTTTAATGATTTTTTTGTATGTCATATCAGGGAGTCACTGTAATGAGCTTTAGTAAATAAATGCAAAAATGAGTTCCTTCTGTTCTTGCATTTAAGTGGCACGTTCTTTAGATTTTACGGGGTCACTATATTACTTACCATTTTAAAACCTCCAGAACTTGATCCTGAAGTCTGGAGTTTCCTGAATCATGTACTGATGGTGTAGATTTTCACGTTGTTCCTTGCAAACTATTCCAAGACAAGTGATAATAACAGAGCAGACAGTACTTATATGATTTGTATGATTTTTTTTTTTCCCCTTTCCCTGTTAAGAGATTCTTGCTAGTGTGGTATTGGAATTTAGCATTGACTGGCAACAACTAAGAATGTCAATTGTTCTGTTCATAGGAATGTAGCTTACCAATTTTATATGCTTGAACTGAATATTTTTTTGGATAGAGATCACAGCTTTTTCTCCTTCCTGTGGTAGGTCATCTTAACGAGTATATGATTGTCATATTGTGTGGAAAGTTCAGTATATAAATAAAACCTTTTAACTTATAAACTGGGCTTGAGAAAACCTCTAGACGAAAGTTGGGGAACTTTGCTTATGCAAGGTGTATTACGAATTTTAAGGGTATCTCAAATGCCATGGAGGAAAGATTTTTGCCGAAGAAAAGATAAAAGAAATGCTTGCTTTGGAGAGCTTCCTTTAGCATTCGTACTGTTGCTGTCTTTTGATTTGTCTTTAGCTTGTTGGATTTAGCTTCTGGTCATTGTATAAACAAGATACCCTTTAGGAATTCTGCATTTATGTCAGCTAGTAGTTGAATCATCCCTCCAAAGTGTGTAGTTTTCCACTGGGCGTAGTGCTTCTGTCAGATCCTGTGCAAATTGCGACATGTCTGAAAGTTGGACTTTTTTGTTTCTCTTTGGAAATGGTCTCTGTGAGAGTTGTCATGCAGACTGTTCCTTATGTATTTTCATGTTACGATTTGCTCATTTCACCAGGATTAATATTCCAGGATTTGTACTGTACCAGGTAATACCTGCTTATGGATCTCTCTCCTCAAAAAAGGAATTGTAGTATTGAACTATTGTCTCAGCATGGTTATTACAGAGAGTCCTGGAGACCAAAGCCTAATCTAAGTATCTTGAAATAAAGGTCCTGATGGCTACAATGGATGCAGTCAGTATTCAGAAAGAATGGCAGCGCAGCTTGCATTGGGGTTGTGATGCAATTTTCTAGTAAGTAGCGTGTACTTGAGCGTTCTCACATAATGTACAATTCACAATAATGCATCCATAAGAAGCACTTGCATCCTGATAAGACATTGTGATACTTCACTGCTCCCGTGAATTAATTCACATTGGCTGTAGAGTATGTATTTCTGTATTTTGCATTTTAAAGTCAGGATTTAGCAAACCTGTATTTCTCATCCTAATACTTGTCATGCAGTTACTGTCTCTTCAGAAAAAACGTGTATTCCTGTCTGGGCTTATTAGCATTAATATCTGCTCTGGTTACCCAGTGGAATACTGATGCACAATGCTAGCAGCTGGGAATGAGAAGGTAGCCTTTAAGGGAAGGCACAATGGATTAAAGAAGGCATCCTTAAAGTCAACCTGCAGCATACATTGGTGTTGAGGTTAATTTTAACTGATGAGTTGAAAATAAATGAGATCTTTTAAAGCTATTAATCTTGTTTGGAATGCTGCCACTTCCATCAAGGGAAAATAAGATTGAGAAACTTGGTTTGTGTCTTACTTAGTGTGCTTAAAGAATTCTCCTTTTAGTAAGCGTGGGGAGTTCTGTTATATGGAAATGGTCATTGTTTTCCTCTGATCTAAGCTGCACGCAATATCTAGCCTGTTTCCTAGCTAGAAATCCTACAATAGGCAGTCTTACACATCTGTAGGAATTTAGAAGTTTTGTTTTTTTCTGACTAAAGACGTGTCTGCTTCCATGCTGTAAAGCAACTCACGTAGTTTTCATGGCTGTAAGCAGTAGCAGAACCTGTTCCTTTTAAGTTGTTTAGTGCTATGTAGCCTCGGTTGTTCTTTTTTTTTTTTTCTTGTATAAAAAAGAAACTCACATTTTGCTTGCTTTTGGTATTTCCTGTCTTACTTTGTAAAATTTTAGATTCCATTCTTTTTTCTCTAGCCTTTCCCAAGAGTGGCTTTAATAGATCTGAGGAAGTAACTTTGGTAATGTAACTTTCCTCGGTTGTTGTATTTCATCTACTTATTTTGTCATTCTGAACAGCAGTGACTAGCGGTTTCACAAACTTACATTTCCATTATCTAAAAGTGTATTTAAGTGTCGACTCTCCAATTTTAGGTCTGGAAGTTCAATACTCAGTAAAATGCTATAAAGTGTAATTTTTCTTGGCGGAGGTAAAAAGCATCTTGATGGAGAAGGAAGCAATGATGAGTAAAAGTTAGGAGGAAGCTATTCAGGAGTTTCTTTGTGGAGATTACATTGAGTTTTAGTGAACTAAAACAGGAAGGTATTTGTAGCTTATTTGTGTGCAGGTTAGCAGCCTGCAGCTCTTCTGTGAGTAGCGTATGTTGAGCAATACGCTGAGTTAAAAGAGACAGTAAAAATGCCGAAGTTCTGCTTGTGCCAGGAACTGTCACCAGTATTTTACAGTCAAGTGGGGCCTGATGGGGGTCTCTGCGGGTGGTGGGGCTTTGTGATGCTAATCCACCCGCTGCCTCTCTTCTGATGTCTCCACAGCCCCAGTGTCTCACCGAGTCACCTTGTTCATTTTGTGACGTTGCTGAAATGGTTTCCGGTTTTCCATAATTAGAATGTGAATTTGACCACGACTGTAGTATTTTCTCAGAATTTTTTTTTTTAAGTATCTGTAGAAAAGAGGAATACTTCATTTAGTGTTGAGCAACTTTCCTGTTCCTAGATGGGCAATTGTGGTCTGCAGCCAGCGTCAGTAACAAATTGCTATAAAGACACAATTTGCTCTGATATGGGGAAGGAATGGCAGTAAAGGAGATTAGTCGTTTACAGAATAAGGTTAAAGAAACAGAATTGGAAAAGGAATGAGGTGGAAAACTGTTACACTCAGTGCAACTGTTAAGTGATTAATATGTAAAATCCCAATATATAAATAGTTGTCATTTATGCTAACTGTTGCCTCCAGTACAGTAAAAACAGCTAACCTTTGTCTGCAGGGGTGGGTATGAAACTGTCCTGGTGATAGTTCATTGGACCAGAAGTTGAACAGCCTTGCACTGATGAAGAAACATGGCTCATACCAAACTTAAAAAAAAATCCTGAAGCTAAAAAAGTAGGAAATGCTTCTATCCGTATCTTACAATCGTGTACATGGTCAAAACCTGTCCTTTCCTGTATTCTATTTATTAGCTTCTGTAACATATGGTGTAAAGAAGCAGGTGAATAGCAGTCTATGCAGTTACAGTTATAGATAGAAGGAAGCTTTTAAAATCTGAAGTACACCATAGAGTGGTTACTTGCCTTTCCCTAAAAGATGGAAAGGCCTGGAACCGACTTTTGCTGTTCTATTGTATTTTTGCTTATTTCTTAAAAGAAGAAATTTGTGATTTCCCACTTGTGATCAATCCCACTAATCCATTAGTGTTTGTAAGTTACAGTGTTTTTGATGGTATCTATATATTTAAGTATATAACTTAATAATTATTAAATCAGAATTAATAAACCACTAAGGAAGTACTGCTTTGTAAATGATACTTGTGTGCTAAAGTGATGGGCTTGTTAGTTGAACACAGTAAATTAATTGAACATTAGTAATTCTAATTGTAGTGTTTGGGACAAAGCAATACTATGAATGAGATTGTCTTACACTGCCTGGAAAGGATCTCAAAATGTTTTAAACATTTTTAGTTCTTTTTTTTTTCTTTTTTTAGTGGTGTTAAAATTAGAATCTGATATACGTAGTACAATAGGTATATTCATAACTAGGGAGGAAGATGAGTTGATGAATCTACAGACCAGTTATGTCGGTGCTGAGTACACCTGTATTTCACCAGCCAATAATGTCAGCGTGGTGGATGAAGATGTGGTGTAAATAAGACTTATAGGAAATGTTGCCAGAGTTAGAATTTGGCCAGGATGCTCACATTATTGCCTTTGTTGCTCTTAAAGGACCACTTTTTCACTAAAATTATCAGAACAATTACCTTGGAAAGAGATGGACCAGCAAGCACAGTATTCTGTCAGTGCATCTATGGACATGGGAAGAAAAAGCTGGAGTTATTTCCACATTGAGGGCATTCTCCTTGAGATTTGTTTGGGTTCACAGCATAAGAGCAAAAGGGCAAAACTGGCTGAGGCTTGCTCAGGCAAATAGGAGGTCGTAGAAGACAGACAGTCCCTTTAAAAATAACTTGGATGTAAAACAATGAACAGTTAATGTGACCATAACCACAACTGTGGCATTTGGGACAAAGCAATAATATGAATGAGAACTTTTTTTTTTTATGCTGCCTGGAAAGGATGAAAAATGGTGCAATAGGTATATTCTTAATGGGAAGGAAGATGAGTAGATAAATTTTAGGATCATATGATATTATATGGTTTCTTCAGAATATAAAAAATGAATGTGTCAAATCAAATGCATGCAGGGGGCTAATACTTTATTCTGACTGGTGAATACTGAGAGAAAGAATGTAAGAAAAGAAAAAAAGCCATCCTCACAGTTTCTCTCAATGGGAGATTCTGAGTAGAAGCTCCCAGAGTGTGGTACGTGGTAGCAGCCAGGACACCAGGACCCTTCACTGCTCTATTGAGAGCCAGGACGGCAGGAGGTACTGCTACCTGCTATGTTTGAGCAGCCCTGGTGCTGCTTGCAAATGTTTTACTTTTTTAGCTCTCTATAATTTCCTTTCATTCAACTTCCTCATTTTCTTTTTTTTTTTTAAAGTTCCTATTTCTAAAGGAAAAAGTTGTGGTAAATTTTTTTTAGTCTTTTCCTGTCTGGCAAGGCTACCAGATGCAAGTATGCAGTAACTATAGGTGGTTCTTCTGGGACGGTGTCCTGTGCTTGCTCAAATTGGCTTCAAGGTGGTTTTTCTTGCTGGGGTTCGAGTGAGAGAGTTGTCTGGCAAATTGATCTGATATCTTTAAAAAGAAAGAAATCTGTACTTTGTACCCCATCCGAAATTCTTAATTTTGTATTTTTCAGCTTCATAACCTTCCCAGTCTCCTCCACAAGAACCAACAGGTTTCTTGTGTGTGGTACCACTACTGTGATTGCTACTGTGTAGATCTTATGCAATCCTGGGTGAATTAATATATATTGTAGAAACTTAGCTTGATCTTTCTCTCCTTCTTGTTTGTCTGTCTGCTTTTGTAGTGCATGATGCAACTTCCCCGCTAGCATGTTCTTGTCCATCAGTCCTCCATAATTTGTAGGATGGCATTGGTTTCCCGTTACGTGATCCTACTATCAAGTTTAAGATTCCTTTTATATCAGTATTCCCTTTTTATACTCTAATTTAGACACCCCTGAAGTGGTCAGGCAGTTGGACTAGATGACCATTGTAGGTCCCTTCCAACTGAAATATTCTAAATTTATAGTTTATCTTAACAGCTAGATGTTATGCAGGTGAGTAGAAACACCTACCCATTTCTTCCTGCCACAAGCAGTTAATGTGCCTGAACTTTGACTTCTGCTCTGTCCTTTATTTAGGGTGTGGTGTTTTCCTGCCTATCACAGAGGGTTCCACACTGTGCTATAATAATTTATTCTATTGCTTCTGAGTCTAAGCCTCTTTAGAGCTGATTGAATTTTGGTAGAGGTAGAGCCCGTTCTTTTGTCTTTTTTTTTTTTTTTTTTTTTTTTTCCCTCCGAAAGTGTTGTTTTGTGTGTTGGCTTATTTTAGGAAATAAGAAACAGAAATACCTTTATCTTGCAGCCTTTTTATCACTCATTTTTAGTGTGCCTTTAGTACCTGTTGACCAATGTGCTGTACTTTTAATCAGTGATGTTGCATGAAACAGCTCTTGGCTTTTAGCCTGTTACCTTACTGTCTAAACTTTGTGTTGAGGACTATGTTTATGTTCTGTGCCTGGTATCCCCAACTGTTGCTGGCTGATGCCCAGGGATGCTTTATAAGAATTGCCCTGCTGTCCTGATAACCAAGGACTATCAGCTGCCTTCTTTTCGTTGAGATCCCAGAAGGTTTTCCTTGGCCCAAGAGGACACTGACATCTAGTGGATGGGTTCCACAGACACAGGGCAAGCAAACTGCTGCTTTAAAGCCATCTTTCTGCTGGACTCTTACCTAATTTTGCATTTGTTTAGATACTCAGGGTTGTTTGGAAGATGAAGGGGTGGGTGGGGAGCCTAGCCAGTTTTGTGTAACTTCTGAGGTTTAAGGCTTAAGCGTTGTGCAATCAAACTGGTTGGGTTTTGTTGGTGGTGTTTTGTTGATTATTTTTTTTTCTCAGTCAAGTTGCCTACATGTAAGCCTCAGATGTTTGTAATAAAAAGACTGAAAATACTGCATTCCCCAGTTGTCTTCCCAGCCTGTGAAGAAGGTAAGTTACCAGTGTAGCACAGCAAGAAGAGGCAGATGTTCCAGCTTCTCACCTCTGAGACAGATAGTATCTTTGAGTTGCCTTCAGTTCTGGGCTTATCCTTACAACGAAACTGAGCGCCTAGTAAGACATGACAGCGTTGCTTTGCAGCTTGTCTCAGACATGTTAGTTTAACTGGGAAATGAGTAGCAAGAAATTTTAACAAAAACAATTTTTCCAGGAATGTTCCTAAGCAGAGAACAGTGCTTACAAATCAAACTTTCTGAAAATGTTTGGCAAAAACATTAGTATTGCTTTAAAGACAAAATTAGCCATTTCAGTTGAATTAATAAAATCCATATTTCTTTATCAAAGAAAATAAACACTACAAAAAGCTTGATCATTTGATAGTTAAGCGTGGTGTCTTTTGCTGTCAGTGACAGTTGATATGGACTGAGTAAATCATTGTGCTTGTGAGAAATTAACACCATCGCTTTGGATTATTGTTTGATCTCTGATGGTTTAAGTCATTCTGGACTAGTGTTTGTTTAATAATAATGTACTTGGTTTGGATTTGTTGGCCATTTAATAACTTTCTAAATGAGGTTAAAATAAAGAGACAGTTTCAAGGCACTTAAATTATGGCTTAAAATCAAAAGAAGCCTTTCAGGCCCCATTAGATCACAGTAAGAGAAAGTGTAGACTGACAGTGTTTAGAAAGAGGGTGCTGGACTTATATGTTTGGTGGCGGCCTTTAAAAAGGAAAATATTGCTTCCTTGTCCAGAGAAGACATTGAATTTTTAGCTGAAAGATGCTAAGGTTATTTTACTGTTCGCTAGCGTTCCTGGGTTGCAGCGAAAGCTTCCTCAAATAGAACCAGACTATCACAACCAAAAACATGAACATAAAAATTAATTCATGTTTTATATGGAATCCTAGAAAGTAAAATCTAAAGGCTACTAACACTTTTTCTGTGCTAAAGGGCATTTATGCAATGCAAGCCATCGATGAAGTAGAACATGAATCTTTCTGTCCTAAGTGGAAAATTTCAGTAATTTCAAGTTGAATCAGTGTTTTCAATATCAGACCATGAAGAAAAGTAAGAACATACAATCCATGAAAAAAGAAAAATCACAGCCTCAGCTGACCTGTTATCTTAATTAAGAAAAAAGAAGAAAAAAGAAAAATAGCTTTTATCTCTTATTGGCTGTGGAGAATTTCTATTGTCTCATCTCTAGAAATATCCCAGCATGCTGGACTTCCTACTGAATACAGCCTCTTTATCAGTAAATATCCTGGGTCTTTATTTCCTTGATGACTACTGTAAACACTTATGAGTTGTCACTTAGTTTATTTGTGATAATTGGCATGTGTGTCCTTCATTGTCTATTTCTTGTATATGTTATTTTGCATTTTTTAAGTGTAGTCTTACATCTTTTACTCTGAAAGCCTGTCTTCTAGCTTCATGTGATATTCCCATCTTCCCCTCTTATTGTTTTCTAGCTTTGTCATCAAACGTCTGTTAGTGTGCTCTGCTTTTTATGAGAAGTCATGAAGGAAAATGCCTGGCTGGCCTGGGAAATTTTTTGAGAAGCTCTGCTTGTGAAATTCCTCCAGCCCGATGATTTTTTTTTTTTTCGAATCTTTTTCCTTTTAAAACAGTCTAGAGAGAATCTTGTCTTGCCTGAATTCTTGTAAAAATTCACATAGTCGTCTTTTGAATTGGCACCATACCAAATACTTATTTGAAGCTCAGATTAGAACAGCTTCCTTTCCCAAGAAAGGAAGTAGTCTTACTACTCTGTCACTTATTCCACATAGATGAGAATTATAGATAAGAATCTTGAGGCTGGATCTGAAGGTATTCCTGTGCGTTTCAGAAATACCTGGAAGTAAATCCATCATCCAGAATCTGTGGGTGTTGAATAAAGTTGTTTGTATTTCAGGTAGAAAAAAACTTAATGAGGATTCTCTATTTACCAAACAAACGATCAACTTCTGCATTCTGGATCGTAAATATTCAGCTTTTTAAAGTGATGACAGTTGAGGGTTATTTTAAATTTATCAGCAGCTTGATTGACAAGGCACTTGCTTGAACCGTATTAATTTTACTGGTTGACTTTAGTACCTTTTTATTTGTTGAAATGTAGAAGGACTGCATTTTGCAAATGAGCTGCGTAACAAACATAGCCTGCAGGGTACAAACATCAATGAGAGGCTACTTGAGAAACCTTTGTGTGATTGAGTGTACACTTCATATGAGGTAAACGTTTCTCTACTCTTCAAAATAGAAGAATTTTGGAAGTAATTACATTATAAATGTAATAAAGGCATCCCACAAACTGTTTGGAAATTAATTTAAAGTTCAACCTCCAGCTTTGGCGGTAAGGCAATAATATATATATATAAAAAATAGGCTTTATTTTAGAAGTGTCAAGGATTTAGGTTGTCAATGCTGGTTTTAAAAGGGGGCATAGACAATACATTTGTTACTTGACCCTTTAGTTTGATGCAAGGTTTTACAAGTCTTCAGAATTAAAAATTTCCTCTAAAATGTTCATGGTTTTAAAAAGGTTAAACTTCAAACCGTTTGATTAAAATGGTATTTTAATTTACTTAATAGTAACTTCACTGTAGTATTCTTGTCTCTGGGTGTTCTAATGAAAACACGATACAGGGCTGCAGAAGTGGCAGCTATTTCTTTTGCTAGTCACTTTTGCATTTGCATGTCCTGAGAATACCTGTGATTAAAGTTACTATGGAACTTTAAGCGCTAGTGGTATGTCAAACAATATATTTGAAATGGTTATATTCAAGAAAAATCACAGACTTTGCCTTTTTTTGAAGCAGCTCATTGAACAAAATGAGGAAAGTAAGAAACATTTTCCGTTTGAGGGGTAGTACTATAAGGTCATAGAAGGTGCTGTGTTTATACCCATGTTACTTTTGTAGAAGAGAATTGCATATGATACAGTGTGTGTGTAGAAGGACTTCTTTTTAAATTCAGCTGAAACAAACTAAATGGTAGAGTTTAGTTATTCAGACATTTAGTGTTAATTCTAGCTCTTCAGTGTTCACCTATTAAAAGAAAAACTTTTTAATGGAGAGCAATAAACTAAAGTCATGCTTTTGAATAACTTATTGTCTAGATTTGTTGTTTCTGTACTGACCATTGCTTTGGTTTTGTTTGAGTAGTTGTTTTATAGCTCTTTCTGCTGTAATTATGAGAAATTTTTGTTGGCTGTTGCCTTCCCTGTTCTGTCTCTTTTTTGAAACCAGAATTAGCATAATTTGGTTGAAAGGTGTGTGCTTTTGAACTGATGGGGATGCATTTGTTAGGCAAAGATTGACAGATACTACAAATATAAACAATTACGACACAAAATTCCTTTGCCTATACATAAGTATTGTGCTGGTTATTAGCTAGGTTTATTACAGTTGAAATCTTAGTACAAGTTTGTATCTTTAATGAGGCTGCTTCTTTCTGGCTTTTAAAATGCTATTGAACTCTGTCATAAATGGCCTCTTTATAACTAGCACATTCCTTGGCTTCCAGACATAGCCTCAAAGAAGGAGTGAAAATAATTGTAAGCATGTTTTCTCCAGTTAGTAGAAATGTATTTTCTATTTGATACCTTCTCTTTCCCTTTACATTCCTTTTATATTCTCTGTGTATTTGTTACTGCATGGAAGTACTGATTCAGTGCTTGTCAGAAGCTTTCTTTTTTGTAGTTATGTCTGGAAAGGTTTTAGATTATGTTTTTTTTTTGGAGCAGGGATAGTCGTTAAAACTCTGTGGGTGTTCTACTTGCCAATTATGAACTAACATAACTATATTAGCAATATCCTAATCTCATCTGCTGAATACTGGGGGTTCTAAACTACTGAAAGTCTCTATAGATACCATATTTCTATACAAGGTTCAAGCCTACTTCTGGGGAAAAAAAAAAGTTAGACTTCTGGTGAAAGATAAACTGGCATATTTTTATTGGAATTGCTTGCATGTCCAACATCGGCATATTTAATACTGAACTCATATTAAACCCATAGTGGCTTAACTATGCTAAAGGATGTCACATACCTGAAAGGAACAGCGCCTTTGAGTTCTAGACATGTTTTGGTAAGATAATTTAGACACAAAACCAGATCTCAGTTGCAGTATTTCTTGATGGTACAAACAGCTATGCTTTTTACCCAGAGCATTTGTTAGACTCCAGCTTTTCAGCTTAAAATCATTCTCGGTGAAAGTCTTACAGGATGGGATCTCTGTTTTGGATAAATTGGCAAGACATAGCTGTCAAAAAAAACCCTGATGCCTTTTTGGAAGGCAAGACAATAATTTATTGAAAGACTTTAAGACTATTCTTGTGTGCCTTTATTTATGGCAGCTTCGGTATTGGGCACCAGCAGGTAGGAAATTCTAGTTTACTTCTGTTGGAGTGAAAGCTCAGTGTTTCCTGTCTCAGTTGTGGTGGCTTTTTTTCCACCTAGTATGAATTGGGCTGAAAACAAACACTGACCTCAAGGAAATGTGTTCCAAGGCGTGGGAAAAGAGGAAGAGTTTTGTGTCTTTTGAAGGAAGAGGGAGAAGAACTTGTTTTGGGATTTTTTTTTTATTTTTATTTTTTTACTACTGAGTGGAAACAAAAGCAAAATATATTTTCCATGGAACTTAACGCCTCACTTCACATACTGTGATGTCACGAGCAAGGAATAGTAAAAACTGTGGAGAGAAGGTTTTGATGGTAATAGATAACGAAATTTCACAGGGAGAATTGATGTGGTTAAACGAAATAAATATTTTTCTAAGACAGAGGTTTAGCTGCCTTATCCTGCCTATTTGTATGACTTGTACCTGATCTGTATTGGCTATGTAGCTCTTCCTTTTGAATGCTTGTCACAGGATGCTTTTGACTGTTTAAGGATGTTATGTAAAGGCATGAGCACCGAAACCAAAGAGCTGTAGAGTTATAAGCAACGGTGATTGGCCCGGGCTCTCTTATCTGACCCTGAAGAAAGCATTGCTTACGTTCTTTTTAGCTGCCTGGTTGAGCTGGAAAAAAAATCTCTTGTCTTTGAGGTACTTTTTGGAAAAGGTCTCAACTTGCCTTTATATGATTTCTTCTAGGCTTCCATGGGCTGGTCTTGGGGATGCTGTTTGTCCATTCTTATTAGGTCATGGCTGTTGGGTTTTGACTTCCCTGAGAAAGCTTAAATCTGGTGTAAGGGGGGTAGGACAAGTATGTACTTTTGTCTCTATTTCAGGTGAGGGACACACTCTGTAAAAAGTGGTCACTCAATTCATATGTTGCACTGACAGTGTCAGTATCACATCCACAATGTCAAAATTTGACTACAGAGCTAGTCTGTTTATCTAGAGTGGACTGTATTGTGGTCACCTCTCCTGCGTGAGTCAAAGGGTGGCTCTTAAGAGGAAGTTTACCTGAACCTATAAGTAGTTTTTGATTTTAAAACAAACAGACAAAGCCCACCTCCAGCATCAGAGTGGAAAGTTCATCCCTCCTGTGTCGTACTTGCTCTGAGACTTGCTCCTTGCCAGGCTTTTCAGCAGAGCTCTGCTATGCCGGTGTTGGTGTTGCAGATTTATTTCTGCTGACCAAGGTAAGAGATGAGGTGGCCATTTAAACTGTTCTCTACATCTTTTCACTTAAGGCTAAATCTCTGCTTAGTATCGGTGATTCCATTTCTGGTTACTGTCTTACTAAGCAGCTCAAGTTACTGAGCAATCTTCCTCTTGGTTTTGGATGGCTTATAGAAGGACACTGGATTCAAGGTGTTTGTGCACACTCCCAACTGAACTGTTATTGTCGTGTTGCTGAATTTCCCCAGGGATTCTGAAGGCTGTCATGGGCTGTGGTGAGATATGCATTTTTTCTTCTTTTGCTTACACTGTAAATGCCTACATTGGTTACATGTATAGCTGACATCTCGGAGAACAGCTACAATACATAATGTTTCCTGTTGTCCCCCTAGTGTGCCTAAACCACTATTCTGTAGGAAGCTGCTGAAGGTGGAAGGGTTATGCATCTTTATAGCCTTGTTATGTGATGATACGGTAGTTTCCTGCTACAAAGGAAATATACATGTAATGAAAACTGGACTGAGTTTGACAATTCTTTTTGCAAGTTATTTATAGCCATCATACGATAAAATCTTAAATTTCTGAGTCTTACCTGAATGTAGATTCAACCTAAATGAGTCATAAATATGCATCCATCAATTTCTTGAACAAATCGGCAAAACTGGTGAAATGCTGGCAGTAAAATTGTACAAGAACTAGCAATACAATTGATATGCACAATGTTGTGACAAAAAGGCCTGGAGGTGGGGAAAACTATCTTTTCCTTCCTTATTTCAAGATGTTTTGTATTCAGTAGATTGGCATGCATAGTTATTCTGCAAGTTTTAAGAGTTTAAAAATTTTTAGATACTAGTAATTCTTTTTCATGTAAGATACAATCATCATTCATTTGCCCTAAAATGAATGGTGTTAGTTGTCTTGAAAAATTGCAGAAGACTGTATGAAAGACAACTCAAGCTTTTAATTACCATCTTGACTTGAAAGTTCAACTACTTGTGAAAAATGAATCAGTGAGGAGATTGGTATAGAAGGCTTAAATACGAAGACAGCATATTTTATATGCTGCAGTTAACCAAGGTTTTTTTACTGTAGTAGCTGTTTTCCTTAGTAACAAGCTGTTGGATTTTTTTGCAGATAAATGATTGATTTTGTTGAAATAATCAACTAAAGCGTTGTAAAAGCATTCTCTTAAAAATTATTCACCTTAGTTTTCTTTGGGAGCATCTTCCCTTTTAATCACATAGCAAGGTATGATGAATAAGTGCTGTATATGTTTAAAGAAAGACTTAAAGGGAAAATCAAGATAAAATGCGATGTTTTTAATATACTTGTGCTGTCTGAGTGCACAAAAACACCAAAACATAGGACTGCAGGAATAAAAGGAAAACAGTAAATCCAGTAACTTGGAAATTATGCTTTTAAGCAGTGGGAGTTCCCTGGTTATGAGTTTTGTTTCCTTGTTTATTTCTTTAAGTACTTTGCTTCCTGATACTGTTTGTTTTTACATTGTTGGGTCTGAAAGTCCTCTTAAGGTCTGTTGCAAAAAAAATCTGAGGCCTTTTTTTCTGTTTTGAATGATCAAGAATTATTCCTGTATTGCTTTAACACTGTGAAGAAGCCTCTTATTTGTATGTTTTAAATGGCTTTTCTGGTTTTGCATCAAGACACGCTTCCCAGCCTTCAATCCAAAGCAGTCAATGTTCTAATCATGTGGTTTCAGACTAACAGCAATTTTCACATTCTTCACTCATAGCCTATAACTGTCACTGCTGTGTTGTCCTGCGTGTTTTCACTTGATGTAAAAGTTTGTTCATAGTAGCCTCTGCAATAAATTGAGCGTGCTAAGGAAATAGCATGGTTCAGAGATAGAAAGTTATAATCCCAGTTCTTGTATGTATAATAAGTATGCTGCAGGATTTTCTAAAGTATCTTAGAACACACATTAGTAACTTACTAACTAAAACTTGATTATGCTTTAGTAATTTAATATTTTGCTTTGTCTGCTTGTTTACTTGCTCATCAACAGACCACAGAACTCTTTAGTCTTCTCCACCCTTGTAAAACAAGCTCATTACTGGCAGTAGATGTGTGGCTTAGCTGTTATGCTGAACATAAATTAACTGCGACTGTCATTGATAGTACTGTTAATTTAGGTTAGAATTAGTATGCAGATGGTATAAAAATAGCTTCAGAAATGAGGGAGAGGAGACTTCTGAAGTGATCAGCCCACATTTTGATAATATGTCTATGTAAAGCTATCTTTAGTTATTAGCAGTGTGGGAGACATGCCTGGTTCTAACATTTTTGTTAGGGAAAATATAGGTTTGGAAAGATGGAAAATGCTGGTCTTACTCTCACAGTACCTAATTCTTGAGTGCATGCTGTTATTTTTTTACCTGTTCCCAGTTTCAATGTGATACTGAAGAAAGTAGGATATACTCCTTAACTGGCTCCTTTCAGTACTGTAATTTGGCCTTCTCTGCATGAGGACCTACCAGCGTTGTCTTCATTGACTGATGCTTCTTTATTGGACATAAATCTCCAGTTAATGAATTCCCTTTTTCCCCGAGAAAATACCAGACCGAGTTAAGGTGTTATAAGATACACTGTACCATCTAATACTGAAATGATGTTGTTCTGTTCCCTGGGTAATTTTGGAGGGATTTTTCTTTTACATGGTTCGCACAAGCTTCCTCAAATGCAGTGGGTTTTTTAGACACAACATTGTCCTGCTATGAAATATGGAAGAGCTCCCAATGGACTGTAGTTACTAGGCTTGTCTAGCGATCACTTCAGCAGAGATTCCCTTGGAGAACCTAGAGCTCAAGAGTTGGTAGGTGTTGCTAGTGCCAAGGCAGTGAAAAGTCCTTCTTCTATCGTGTTCTTTCTATCAGTTCAACTTGCAATCTCCTTTCAGGGCTTTATTTCAGAGAAACATATTAAATCCAGCCTGTTAGCCTGTTCCTTGCAGCCAAAAGCATCTGCAAATGTTGAGATACCATGAAGCTTTTCTTCTACAGAACCAGATTGTTCTCCTTTCGTTGTTTGTGCTTGGCTAGTGCTTGGGAAGCTTTTTCCTTCCATCGTGAGGGCTAGGAGTTCATAAAAATAATTGTTTGAAAGCTGACAGGAATAACTGGGGAAAGATTGACATGCCACAAGTGTATGCTGTTTGTCAAGTAGTCCTAAGGCAGAGTGGTGAAAGGGATCTCTCAAAAATTACTTTTGTCTGTAATTGCATATGTATGTACTGTACTGTGCCCCACTCACCCCACGTGGCTCTTGTTCTGGCAGCATGACTAAAGGAAACCCAGCTCACTCTATTTCTTGCTATTGCAAACCAGGACTGCAGAGGCACTCCTGACTTGGAGTAGTCCATCCTCCAGCTGAGTTTATTAGCATCAGCTTGTCTCGGTGTTTCCCAGAGCCCTCAGTAGTAAGAAAGCAGTATAGGGAAACTCCAGTTAGATTTGCAGGGACTTTAAGCTAAAATACTTCTGGAAATAAAACAGTTCTAGAAAATCAGACCCCCATTTGAGCAGTGATAGATCTGAGTCTGCACTTGAACCGTCTTTTGACAAAGGTATCTCTGTATTCATAGAGAATTTGAAACCTGTGTAATCCGACCATAGATAACCAGAAAATAGTTGTTTCGACATTTTTGTGGTAGTTTGGTTCACATTGCTCCTTACAGGTACGTATTTCTCACTGTATAAAAGTAGTAGGAGCTTTATCTGCCCTAGTAATGTTTATCTAAATTATTAGGATAAGAGCACAGTTGAACATAACTTATGTGTTTTTCTTCCCCTGCTGCTAGTAAGAACAACGCAAGGTCAAGCTTATAATAGAAATAACTGTCTAACAAAATGAGTGCATTAATACAACATTTTTAAAGTGTTTCCTTTTATGCTTTGATTTTTAAGGTAACTTTATGGAAGCTTTTCTTTAGTTTTCAGTTCTTTGAGTATTTCTTAATACACTTAGGCAAATTTTGCAAAAAATATTCTTGCATGTTTGGTGTTCTCTCATGATTCTGCTGCCATAGCTGTCCATGTAGAGCTTCTTAAGCCTGTTGCTGTTGCCTGTTGCCTGTTGTCACATAGCAAATGAACTGTGGGTGCCATGGGGTATTCTAGCAGTTTGACAGTATGGTATGTACTGCTCCTCAGGTATGGTCAAAAAGGAGAGTCAAGCAAATATCGCTGTTTTACTAACTGATGTTTTGACCATTGGAAATGTCAGATAAGGCTTAGGAGACAACTTGAGGACTTTAAGTGAAATGCTTGTCACGCTTTTCATAGGATCATAGAATCATCTAGGTTGTAAGGGACCTTTAAGATTGAGTCCAGCCATTAACCTAACGCTGCCAAACCACCACTGAACTGTGTCCCTCAGCACTACCTCTACCCGTCTTTTAAATACCTCCAGGGATGGTGACTCAACCAGTTCCCTGGACAGCCTGTTCCAATGCTTGACAACCCTTTTGGTGAAGAAATTTTTCCTAATATCCATCCTAAACCTCCCCTGGTACAACTTGAGGCTATTTCCTCTTGGCCTGTTGTGAGAAGAAATCGACCTCCCCCTCACTACAGCCTCCTTTCAGGCAGTTGTAGAGAGTGATAAGGTCTCCCCCCAGCCTCCAGCTGGGGCTAAACAACCCCAGTTCCCTCAGCTGCTTCTCATAAGACTTGTTCTCCAGACCCCTCACCAGCTCTGTTGCCCTTCTGTGGACACGGTCCAGAATCTCACTGTCTTGACTTGTAGTGGTAGGGCCCAAAACTGAACACTTTTCCTTGAAAAGAAGCCCAGAAGGGAGTCACAAGAACTTTTGTATTTTAAATAAGGTTGAGACTTTTAAAGTGAGTTCTTCAAATCTCAATAGGGAGTATAAATATTTTCTTTAATCCGCAAGCAACATTTCTATGGTGTTAAGCAATGAGTCTTTACAAGCTTTCTAAAGTGTTAAATAGATGGAATAGAGTGGCTGTGAAAATCGGAGATCTGTTTTTCTTGAACTGATTGGACTGAGTTCTTCTTAATATGGTAGGATTGCACAAGTGGGGTTTGAAAAGCTGGTTTGTCTTTTTGTGAAAACACTGAAGTAGAGTTTTAGTACAGACTGTAAAACCACTGTGGAAGCTGGAAGTATGTTTCTGAAACTCAAATTGTTTCAAAGGCTCATCCCCCCACCGTCACATGTGGTAAGTGTTTGTCACCAGCCCACAAACCACTTCTGTCACGCAGTGAATAAGCAGAATTAAATTCGAGCTTTTCTAATGAGAATGGAACTTACGGCCTTGTGAATGTCGTTCTTTAAGTGTGATGAATCATGAACATGCACTTACTTTTGACCATTTTGTTCTTAAAAGAATATATAAATGAAGATTTTTGTGGTACCAGAATAGCAGTTCCAGTGAATGTGCAAGTGTCACGGAAGTGTGTACTGTTATCTGCAGAGGCACCAGGCTGGATCGCTAATGTCCCTGCTGTTGGCATCTGAGTATTTTCTGGGAAGCAATTTGGCTTTTTACTGACTTAACCCAAATGAGTGCTGCTTTGTACTGCAGACAGTTGTTTATTATGAATTAGAGTGAAACTGGACTGTGACGGATCTTACTGGCTATCTTGTCATTGACTTACCATAGTCTGAACAAAATTCTTTCTTCTTCTGCCCTGTCATTACCCCCATTCTGCCACTGAGTACATTTTCCTCCTCCTGGTCACTCCAGGCTGTAACCTAGGAAGCACTGAGTCTCTTGTATCCTACAGCAGGCTGGGTGTGCATGTTACAATAGCTTTCTGCAGGAATCTTCTGTTGTGTGTAGGACAAAAATCTTCTGTTGAGTCTAGCACTTTTCCATTCCTGTGGTAGTTTGTTCAAACCTCAGTTTTTGGAAGTCTGAAAGCAGTCAGAATCAAATTACTTCTAAATTGACTTTTTAGTTTATTCATTCTCTTCCAAAGCATGAAGTAGATACTATTTTATGTAGCAGATACTACTACAGATCATAAGGAGTACTACTTACTCTTTTTGATTGCTCTCGGGACTGCACTTACTTATCTTCTATTACCCATGTGACAGAACAGCTGACCAACATGCATTAGAAGCATGGGTCCTAAAGTATTTTAGGAGCAGATGTGTGTTGAAATCAACCTGTATTTCATTTCCAGTCTTTGCCTCAGAGCTGGGCTATGCTAATACTACTTTCCAGTTCTTCAGCAGATTGTACAGCTATTGAATCATGCAGGGGAGAAGGAGATGCTGAATTCTCGTAGCATCACTTTCTAGAAAATTAAAGTTGGTACTAGTCACTCTAGCCTTTTTGGCTTGTGGTAGGTCCAAGTTGTACCTGTAATAGTGTGTTGTGGGGTTGTTGTTGTTTTTTTGTTTTTTTTTTTTTTTTCTTTTCTTTTCCTTGCGTACCTTTATAATGGGCTAAAGCAAAAAGGATCATCTTCCTAGGGTGCTTTTTGATACCTACCTGTTTCTTTTATCACTTCCTCAAGTGTATCTTTTTTCATGCAAAATAACTTCTGCTTCTACTTATGGTTTTTAGAGGTTGTTTTTTCTCTAAACTTCTTTCTGTTACTTTTTCTAAGCAGTCATGGCATTTGTTCCATAGAAATCAGTAAGATGGGGAAAAAAAGCCCCAGAAACTCACAAACAGGTTTAGATGTGGAACAGTACACAAAATCATATTAGTGGCTGTGCTTGGAAAGTATTGTTGTTTGTCTTTGCTTTTTTTCCCCCTCCCAATTGGAGGCTTATAGCCTATTTCAAAGTATTTCTTAGTCTTGCAATTGTTAGCTGATATAGCAAGTTACGTGTATTTATTTTGCTATTTCTGGACTCCTGGTTGTGTCCAGTCTTAGTACAGGCAGTATTTTTTATTTTGTCACAAGCACGCACAGTGTTACATAGGCCAATAGGTCTTTCTTGTGCAGAGATATTCTTTGTCAGTACCATGTTACAAACCAGGTTTCTCTGCCTGCTGTCTATACAGATTATGTTGAGAATTTGTTCTTAGTGTTGCAAAGATGAGCGCAGTCTATGTGGAAGCTTCTGTAGCTCTTTATGTCTTTTCAAGAATTGAATCTTCCTATTGTTCATTGTAGTGATGTTTTCAGATAATATTGTTAGCGCTTCAATCACTTATGGTCCCACCTCCAAATATTTACTGGTTTTTGTCATGAACTAACACTGCAAGATTTTCAAGGGCATTGCACTTTAAGAAAAAACTCTCCAAGCTATTTCTGTCATGCTTTTTAGCATTCAGTGATCTAATCTGTGATAAAGTCCTCAGAGAAGAGAAAAAAAAATGTTTGGAAACTGGTACTTCTTGATTTGCCATTTTTTAATTTTACTTTGCCATTGGTTTCGCTCCATAAATGACATGGATTATTAGACACGTATTATCCAGCTTAATTAATGCAAAGTTTTAACCACATTGCATATAAAATTTGCTGGTTTTTCACTATATTCAGACAAACTTTATGAAAGTGTTTTTCTGTATGTTTTTTCTTTTTCTTTTTTTACTAGGAAAACTATTGGAGGACTTGAGTTGCCAATTCATTTTTCCTTCTTTTTTTAAAAATCGAAGTGTGCAACGAGTCTCCCATAGTCAGTATTAAACAAGACTTATATTTTTAACTAGTAAGCAACCTCCCCTATTCTCTGCCTTCCCCAAAAGAAAGCAAGCCATGAACTTTTTGGGTCCTCGAGGATGGTAATTGATCATCAAAGGTGGAGGGAGGGGAACATGAACAACCTCTGTCCCTCTACCTGTGCAGAACACCACTCAATGGAAATACTAAACTTCTTTGAAGCTATGTTCTTTGTTTTCTCCGTGATTGTGTTATACACCACCATCATGGCAATGTCAATAGAATGGCTGGTTTTGCAACCACCTGGCTTTAGCTGGAAGCCAGAGTTAACTATCTGAGTTCTTCAGGTTCCTTTTTCAATCTGGAGATCTACACAATCTAAAATAACAAGGACTGCTTGCTCCTCTTGTATTTTTATTTTTTTTTTTTTACGAAGAGAATTTATACTCTCTTCTTCCTCCTCCAGTTTTAAGGTTGCAAAGGCCTAATTTTATCGGGATGACGAAAGCTGTATTGCCCTTGTTATTTCCTAGGTTATTGGAAGGCGTGGGATGGATTTTGTTATTAAGAGGTTTTGACTGTTTCAAATTTCTAATACTTGAAATAGATGTGGGGGGGAGTGTAAATGACATATCATGAATACAGCAGACGTCCTGTCACTTATCTTAACTGTGAATACCTTGTACCTGAGAGGCAGGGACCTTCTTTCTCTGGGTGTGCTTGAACAGAGAGTTGGGCATTAGGAGTTGATGCCTGTTAAAAGTGAGATTTTGCTTTCTGTTGAGTTGGCAGCGTGTTGGAAGCTGTTGCTGCTAACAGCTGTTCCTGAGCCAGCCTGTCTGCGCTTTTCCAGGTTTTCTGAGCAACGACAAATTTTTCTGTTTCTCATGGGTGTTGTTAATGTGGTTGTTAGTCCCTAACAGGGCAGTGTATTTCATAAATAAAATATAGCCATATTCCATACTCCTGCTGTAGTGGCTTTTCCAAAGTTCCATGTCTCATGATGTCTAGAGATGGTTTCAACTTGGTTGTAAACTGCTGATGAGCTAGAAGTACTGGATAATTACATTTTAAAACTTCATCATAATGAATAATGTAAAAGGAAAGAAGTATTTTTCAGTGATCATCTTATACTTCATTGATGAAGCTAATACCTTGTTATGCCTCTGTTATCTTGAGAAATTTAAAATATAACTTAAATGTTTTATTTCAGAGGTTAAGAAGATTATCAACAAAATACAGAACAGAGAAGATCTACCCAACAGCCACTGGAGAGAAAGAAGAAAATGTTAAAAAGAATAGATACAAGGATATATTACCATGTAAGTCTGATTTCTGTGTTGATAGAAGACAAAGGCAAGTGCTTATTATTCTTAATGTATCTTGAATTTTACTTTTTAGCTATTATGGAGGGACAAAATTGGAGATTATTTGCTGAAATGTAACTTTGATTAAATTTTTTATTTTTAACTTGGAAGACAAAGAGAGTGAACGTTTGTATGTTTCTATTAGGAGAGCTATCACACAGAGAAAAAATGTGTGCTAAGTCCCAAGCCCTGTCAAGCTAACATTTTCATTTTAGCTTGGAATAGTGTAGGACTTCACTAGGTGCTTAACTGTCTTTTTTTTTTTTTTCTTTTTCTGTTATTCATGGTAGAAAACAAAAAAAATTTAGCATAAACTCTAGATGAGATTTTAAGGAGTCTTAAGGAACCTGACTTTGTAGTTTGAAGTAAAATGCTTTTTTGCTTGTTTGTATCCTGCAAACGGTGTCAGAGAACTTTCCGTGCTAGATTATCTTTGGTTTGTATTTTGCTAGAGCCCAAATGAAATTCTATTTAATGTATGAACACAAAAAACAAAAGCCAGAGCAGAATTTAAATTTTAAAACCACCAATGTGTGCATATAACAGATCGGTGATCTGTAATGACAAGATTGCCTGTTACTAGCTCACTTTGTGAAGCTCATGAGGCTGTGTATTTCAGCAGCTCTTACCGTGCTTCTAAGTATGAGTAGCTGACAGATTAAAGGATAGTCTTCTGACAAATGCCACTTTTCTTATCCCAGATGATGAGCAACTGATAGATTTTACTCTGCTTAGCTTTCTCAGAAGTGTTAGGAGATTTAAAACCAATTTGAAATTGAAAATGGTCTTAAGCACCATTAGCTTTCATTTCCAAAATCTGTTCTAGTAATAAGCTCCAGTGAATTACTGTGTGTTACAGATTGTTGCATACCTGTGTGCTCTGTTTTTCTAGTGCTGGAATTTTTACTGTTTATCAGTGCTTGGAGCAACGCTTCCACCAGTAAACTTTGCCCTAAAGCCACAGACCCTAAATTCTTTACCAAGGTGGGCATAGTGCTTGCTGCTGCAAGGAAGGAAGGGCACGTGTATTCAATTTTTGCTGGAGGATATGTGTATAACATACATGACATGTTGAAGAGTAGTGTGGTACTAAGCTCAACTGCAGCAAAATAGTTAAATATAAGGGTTTTTTTGTTTTTGGTTTTTTACTTGGAAGGAAAGATGTTTAATGGATGTAGTGAAAAAGAGAGGGGAAGTTGTTATGGTCATCTTATTAAAACTTGTTAAAATCTTTCTTCCATGCTGGCATTTTGGTAGATCACAAACAATATAGCAAAATCATCGTAGCACTTAGGCTGAATCAAAGAGACCCTTAATGGCTGTTCCAGTAGTGAATGGCTGCGACTAGAGTTGTAGATGTGCTTTTCCTTCATCTACATTAAAAAAAAAAAACCCATACCCTCCCAAACTGACTAGACAGGTCACAGTGGGGGAAATGAGCAAACCTCAAAGCTGACATTAACTGAAAATACATCTTCACTTTTCCTCAAAGGAAGAATATCTTCAAACATCCAAAGGTTCCAGCAATAAAGTGATGGGAGACCAGCTTAACAGGAATGAAAGCCAGGAGATGTTCTGGAGGAAGAAGGAGGATGATACTTTGCCTATCTTTTATAAATCCAGAAAAGAACTTACATTTGTAACTTAATTGGAGATCACGGCTATATTTATCAGAAATTGTTACTGCTACCAGAGAGATCAGTACCTCAATACTGGCGCCAGAGTACAAGACGTGTGCACGTTCACATTACAGTTCACTGAGCCATCCTAGATGATAGTTAAATGAAACATGCAGGTCACTGGTTACCTGAAAACACCAATTAGTAGTTGTGAACTGAGCCTTTAAGCTATATATAAATGTCCAAGCACTTAATCTTCTGAACCTGGAACCTGCATTGGAATTTTTTGTGGAGAATTCTATTCCAGACCTAAAACTCTGAAGGAGCTGAGCTGTGGCAGATAGAGGCAGGAGAGTGCTCTAGAATTTTGGATTTGCTGGGAAGATAGGAGCCCTCATTAGCCTACCATTGTAATTAGCCTAGTCTGCCATTTCAAAATAGTTTTTAGTACTAAGTCTGTGACACCACGGCATGCTTATAAAGCGTCCTTGCTTTTCCGTTAGATGTATGAGAGTGTAATACAGTGTGATATAAGGGTTTCTCTAAGCCTGTATGTGAGAGTGCGTTGTCTTTAGATCTGTGATCTAAATGTCTTGTAACCTACACTAGTGCTTTTTTAAGAAGCACTACGTGGTAACATAAACATTTTTTGCATGTTATCAGGACTCTGTCTGAAAATTTCACCACCTTGGAAGCTTTTTGGAAGAGCTTTCTGTATAGAAATAACTCTTAGCATGTACTTCTTGTGGGCATGGTTCCCTGTTTTATTACCAGTGATGTTTTGACAAAAAAAAAACCCCAACCAACCATATTTCCTCTTTTTAAATAGACTTGTTCTTCATGTTTTTCCCTGAATTTAGCTCTAATAAAAGTTTTAGCATCTGTTCTGTGGTTGAGGGATGGACTCTGGGAGCAGAAAAACAGAAATTGCTCGAGCAGATGATGTTTCTGCAGATACTTTTGTTCTCCAGTTCAAAGAGAATTCTTGGTTTTGATCTGGATTTCCAACTAAAACAGCTTCTATTATAGAGATAGGTTGAATGATCTTTATTTGATAGCTATGAGTTGTTTGTATGAACAGGAGCTAGAAAGACTGGCAAACCTGCTAACCACCTACCTTCCTTCTTAGTAAGAATCATCAGGTTGTTTCTGTATTAAAGATGCACTTAATTATTTTTTTCAATGCCAAAAAGAATTCCAAGATGTTTAGCTTATTCTGTCAACAAGTAATAAAGGCTATTTTTAAGACTGCTGAAGATTTTGGCCCCTAAAGATCTGCTGTTTTTATAAGAAGCTTTCTCTGAGACAGACAGTAATGCTGAAGGCAGAAACCTGAAATGTCAGAACCCCCTAAATGAAGGAATCTGCTTCAAGTAGTTGAGAAGTGCCCCAGCAAAGTGCGTAGACCAGTGTTTGGGGGATAGAAGTCGGGCTGTGCCTGAGCAGTAAACCCCAGTGCATGGTGACTTATCTTTGGGAAGCATTCTTTAATGCTTAATTTCTTCTATACATATAATATGCACTATATGTATTACATTTACTGTTACATATTGATTTACATGTGTTGTAATTCTTCTCTAAAAAAAAAAAATAAATTCTTCTTTTAGTTGATCATAGCCGGGTTAAACTGACCTTGAAAACTCCCCCACAAGATTCAGACTACATCAATGCAAACTTTATTAAGGTATGTATTACTGTCTTACTGGTTTTTAAATTCTTTTTAAGCTTTTATTTCATATCAGTGCAGTTTTAATATTACAGTCTGAGATAAGAATTTAAAGCTGCGAGGGAAGATTTTCTTTTATTATGACTTGAATAAATTTGCAAGCATAATGCCATTTATAAAGCAATTTTAAAGTTTTAATATTACTCTAAGCATAAGTATAATATAAAATATTTTAAAGTGACAGGCAACCAAACTGGAACTTTATACCACAGGAAAATTCAGATACGATTGTTTTAAACAGATGATAGTGCTACAAATACCATATTTTGAGAGTCTGTTTTTAGGGATCATAAATAAGGCATTTGACAAATTGCGTATGTTAACGTGCACTTCTTGCTATTCATGGCAGAAGCGTGGCAATGGAATTATATATAACGTTCTTAACGAGAAGCCAGTTTGGCTAAAAGCCTGTAACACTTTTGTTTCAAAGCATGAATATCTTGGGCTTGAAAAGCTGAATGTAAATCATAGAATCATAAGGTTGGAAGGGACCTCTGGAGATCATCTAGTCCAACCCCCCTGCCAGAGCAGAATCACCTTAGAGCAGGTTACACAGGAACGCGTCCAGGTGGGTTCTGAATGTCTCCCGAGACAGAGACTCCACCACCTCTCTGGGCAGCCTGTTCCAATGCTCTGCCACCCTCAAAGTAAAGAAGTTCCTCCTCATATTCAGGTGGAACTTCCTATGCTCAAGCTTATGCCCATTACCTCTTGTCCTGTCCCCAGGCACCACTGAAAAGAGCCTGGCCCCATCCTCCTGACACCCATCCTTTAAGGATTTGTAAGTGTTGATAAGGTCCCCCCTCAGTCATCTTTTTTCCAGACTGCAGAGACCCAAATCCCTCAGCCTTTCTTCGTAAGAGAGGTGTTCCAGTCCCCTAATCATCTTGGTAGCTCTCTGCTGCACCCTCTCCAGCAGTTCCCTGTCCTTGAACCCGGGAGCCCAGAACTGGACACAGTACTCCAGGTGTGGCCTCACCAAGGCAGAGTAGAGGGGGAGGATGACCTCCCTCGACCTGCTGGCCACCCTCTTCTTGATGCACCCCAGGATGCCATTGGCCTTTTTGGCCACAAGGGCACGTTGCTGGCTCATGGCCATCCTGTTGTCCACCAGGACTCCCACGTCTCTTTCTCCAGCAGCTCAGCCCCCAACCTGTCCTGGTGCATGGGGTTATTCCTCCCCAGGAATATAAATATCTTCAAACTTTATATAAAACAAATTTTTAAAATTTTGGAGGTTTGAAATGTGGTCTTTCTGAGAGGGAAGAACTGAAATTTGTTCAAGGGGATGCTTTTTTAGCAGGAAGATTTTCAAATTTTCATCATTAAATGTTTGAGTAACAACGAAAAAGCAGACTTTAAGGGAATCTTCATGATCTTCATGATATTTTTCTGCTACAGTCTCTGGCAGCACAGTGGCTATTATAATCTTGGGCTCCCTTGAAATCACCAGGAAAATTTCCACTAATGCAAATGGGACTTATATTTCATATTTACCCATCCTGTTGTATAAAAGAAAGAGATATTCTAATTTTACATGATTATAACCTAAAGCTTTTTCTATTCAGTGCAGATAAATTTTCTTTATAAACATTAATGGCTGCTTTGTGCAATCCTAGGGAGTACATGGGCCAAAAGCATATGTTGCTACGCAGGGACCATTAGCGAATACAGTAATAGACTTCTGGAGGATGATATGGGAATACAATGTTGCTGTAAGTACCTACTTAAAAACCAAAATTGGATATTACCTTATTTCATGGCACAGCGATTATGTATCTTTTGCCTGAGCTGGCTATTATTATCAAAAATGTTGATTGTGATGTGAGTTGTCCATTTACTTCTCGAATCTTGTTTTTGTACTTTAAATAGCATTCTATATATCATTAGCATTATTTATTCAATTTAATAATGTAAATTCAAAGTAGTTATTTTATTGAACGAATATGAAATCATAACTATTTATGAACAGGTTGATGCTTGATTACATTTGTCCTATAGGAAACCTTACAACTCTGATTTAATGTGGACTGACAAAATCGGATACAAAAGCAGCATTTGAAACAAAATATAAAAGTCTACCTTTCTGTTAAATCTTGATTTACTTATTGGTTTATATATTCTACATCTTTTTAAACAGCTATTGTCAGGAGTTAACTTTTAAGTACTGTTAAAATTTGATATGTTCAACAAATTATTTCTGAAAGTATTTTTGGTTTATCAGACACTTAAAACATGGTTACTTATTGTAACGAATAGCTTACCTGTTGATGTGGTTTTCCTGTGCTGTTTACATTAATGTATCTGAAATAGTTTCATCTAAGAAATCTGATTCTTGTTTTTTAAATTTTTTTTGCATCTACTTTAAACAGTCTATGTCATTTTAAGCAAATATAGCTGTATGTTTATTCCAATTGGCAAATGGTTCTACATTTTTATAAGTTTAGACTTTACAGTCAGACTGAATAAATAAGGTATTTGTACAGGATTACAGTGAATTCAATTTAAATAGTCTTAAAATGTTGTATTAGTGTTGTAGATTATTTTGTGTGGGATAAAACCTGGGTACTATTTTAGAATTAAAAGAGGATGCATCTGTAGGTAGGAAAATAGTATTAATGAGTCTCTTCAGTAGTAACCAGTTAAGGAGCATCAGTAGCTGTCCAGATATAAGCAAGAAGTGGAGTGTTGGTGAATTTACTTAATCTAAAACCAGCTAACTTCGAGCATTTTTTTGTCTTTTCAGATAATTGTAATGGCCTGTCGGGAATTTGAAATGGGAAGGGTATGTATCCTAAATGCAAAACTAAATGAGCATTGCCCAGGTGGGGCAATATGCCAGTATCTGTGAAGCTTCGTATGCCAAATCCATAACCGTAAAACTAATCTGCCAGATTGAATGAGAATGCTTATCCTTATATTTGTATGCATAGAAAAGAATGTGATGGCTTTTTTTAGCCCCATTTATATTGTTACATTATTATTTAGGTGTCATCTCAGTGGAATGTATATGTTTGTATACAGAACTGTACCAGTGGTCTCTTCCTGGTCAGGTCACTCTGGAAAAAATCTTGCTCTTTATGGGATGTAGGCCAACTATCAAAATCCGGAGTCCTTCATAATTTCCTGTCAATTGATACAGCTGCAAAAACAATCTATCTTTCAAATCTCTCTGCTATATTCTTATATTTTTATATTCTTCCCTGAGAAGTAAACAAAAAAAAATGTGGTCCATTATTATGAACTCCAAACTTCCACAAAAACTAAATTATCTCTCATTGCTTCCCTCTGTATCATCTGTGTTTGCGCATATATGGGCAGTCATGAATTTCACGTCCTAATTTTCAAGGTGTCTTTGGCTGTATTCATTGGTCATCTGTATTTTTTGTTTCATTTTTCTTTTGGTATCCAAAATGAAAGACATTTTACTATCTTAAGAAGTCCAGCAAGGCACCAGTAGGCAGGTGTTAAGGAAAAGCACCTAGTAAGAGAGAGTATAAGGCATTCAAGATGATAATTTTTTTCTGCTCTGCCTCTGTTAATCATCATGTTTCAGTACCACACATGAATTAAATTAGGATTCTTTACTTTAACAGAAAAAATGTGAACGTTACTGGCCTCTGTATGGAGAAGCAGCTGTAACTTTTGGACCGTTTCGTGTTTCTTGTGTAAGTATAAAGCTTTATAATTAATTTTGAAGGATTTAATGTTTTCGTAACTTAAAATAACTGTTCAACAAACAGTTTGTATTACAAAACAAATGCTTTTTTAATTGTTCGGTACCAAATTTTACACAAAGACTCTCAAAGGAATGCAGTGGAAAACAATGTGTGTATCTAAAAAAAAAAAATCATGGAGGATTCAAAAAACCACACAGCTTAAAGTAGGGAGCCTGTGTGCCTTGGTCTTGTATCTTTTTATGTATCAGTTCTTTAGCTTTACATTGTGTAGTTTTGAATATCTGTACCATACTCAAGACATCAAATAATTCTCATGTAGTTTTTTCTCACTTATGACTTGTACGTTCTGGATGTGCATAAGAAATGAAAGTAACACTGGAAAAGGTTATTTTCCTTAAGTTACATGAAGTTAATTAGCATAAATAGAGAAAATGGAAACTAAAGTATTTTTTTAACTTGTTTCGTTGGTAACAGGTATAGGTTTATTTGAAAATACTTCCTTTGCTTCTATTGTTGCTTTTAAAATCAAAACACAAATGCATAGCAGATCACCATGAGGTCTGAATCTTTTCCTGGAGAATTCCCAGGGGGTACTGTCAAGTGAGCTCTGATTCCAGAAAGACGGAGGAAACCTCAACATTTCCATTGCATGTTTTGTCAGTGTTACCATGAGTTCTGATCTCTGAGCGTAACTACTAGAGCCTCTTCCAGTTTTGATACTTGCTCATAAATGATAACATAAGGATTTCTGGCAGATTAATAGGCAGGAAGAGGGACTGTGAATACCTCCTATGCCAAGCACAGCAGGGTGTTGAAAGTAATCATTCTTTTGGCAGCTGCCATTTCAGCATCATGCAAGAGTATACCCCAGTGGGTTTTTGCAATCATCCTTCCTTGGTAGAGAAAGCTGGATAGTAAAAGAAGACATGGTGCAATGAGCATTTCACAAAAGGGGGCCACTTACGTAGCAGAAATTCACTTCATGAATTGTGAGGTTTTCAGGGTATAGGTGAGGACACAGTGTGTGGGAGTGTAGCCACCAAAACCAATATGCTCAGCATTGCTTAGGTGTGGGATGGTGTCTGGTTGCCCTTGTACACACCTGTTTACGCATCTTTATTGCTTCCTGCTTTAAACACATTTGTGGCCTGTTTGTCCAGCTTCTATCTCTTAGACTTGTGGTCACATCATCAAGCCTTCACTTCTAGATGATGCCAAGGGCCATCCAGCCTATGACGTTGTGCTCAGTGACAGCCTAATTATTTAAGGGAAGAGAATCGAAAATAGACAGTGTGTAGAAAGATCCTTCTCCTTGTACTTGTTGTCAGCTTCTAGGCATGGACTAGCAGGACTTCCTAAACTGGGTGCTGCCTCTGCATTATCAATATTTTATAGTACAGTGGATGATGAATTTGACAGGTTTTTTGTTTGGGTTTTGTTTTTTGTCACTTATTCTTTCTGATATTCACATTGTGTTGTTGGAAGAAAACACTTCCTTGTGTCTTTATTTTTAATCTTGCCACCTGGTAGTTGAATCAGGTTCTATTATGTTCTATTAGTTACTATTAGGATATGAATGAAACCGGGCATGAAAGTATTGAGTATAACTGTCATCAGTATAAGTGGTCTTACTGTGAACTTTATGCATGGAAGTTCACGATCGGCACTAACCATTCACTTGTTCTAAAAAGGTGAAATTGATCCATTCAGAGTTGATCTCAAAACTGGTTTTTTTTTCTTTTCCTTAACTCAAAATTACATGTATTTCAATGGGAATTGCTGCTGTTTTCTAGCTGAAGTTCTTTAACGTATTCAGAAAGAGCTAGTATGCCAGTTTAGGAAGCTATTCTTAATCCTACTTTGAAACACCTGAGTTTAAAGTTTGGGTTTTTAGTCACATCCTGTATCCTGCATATTGATTTTTTTTTAAAGTTTTTTTCCAATTCATTACTGTTTTCTTATGTTTAGGAAGCTGAGCAAGCAAGAACAGATTACTTCATTAGAACATTATTACTTGAATTTCAAAATGTAAGTATATGATCACTTCTGGTCTCAACTTCAATGGTGGTTCAAAGGTCTCTAAAATGATACAATGGAGGAAACTCATGAAAAAATCTTCACTTTTTTAGGTGCAGACTCTCTATGTATGTAAATCATCAAGTTTAGAAGTGATGTTAAAAGCTTAGTATATAAGAAAAGAGCAGTGGAACTCTCTACTTGTCTTTCATTTACGTTCTTGGTTAGCCGAAGTTGTGTGATGGTCTTCAATAGCATGCGTTAACAACTAGAAAGCTTCCATCACCCTAGGAGAATTTCACTGTTTACCCCAACTTGAAATACGATGACAAACTGAATCAAACTTGTCAAAATAAACAGTTTCCTCTAGTTAGCTTCTTTTTGGGTAAAGTATGTGTACTTGTTGGAATTTGCCCTATACTTTCATCTATTGTCAAGAGGTTTTTACAATGTTAGAAGATATTTCTGATGCTTGTTCATATGCTTATATTGCCAAATAAAAGTAAAGCAGGAATGATGATAACAATGTACTGATTTATATTTTTCCCCAAAGTTTCTCACTCTAGCTTGTAAAAAGTTACCCTCTTTGGAATTGAAATAGATACGGAAAATATGGTGTGTTCTTGATTAAATTGAGTTGCATTGTCTTTTTGCTTGGAGAACTTCTTCATGGGGGAATTGTATGTAATATATTCAAGGGTCAAGATAGAAATGTACTTTTTAAAAAGTGACCTTAAGGCTTTGGAATTATTGAAGGTTTGATATCCTAGTGCTTCAAGATGTAGAATTGGCTTACCAGACAAGTTTTCTGGTAAACCAATTTGTTTACGCTATTTAAGTTGGCAACTGTAAATGATTACAATTAGTCCCTTTAGAAAAGAAATTGAGTTTGTTCATCTTAGTGAAAACCTATGACACAAACTACTGTAAAACGTGTGACCTACTTCATAAGTGAGTATGTTACATTAATTGTGAAAATTTTGATCTATTCAGTGAAACAAAAGCACTTGCATTCTCATACAAGTGTTAAGAATGAGTGATTTAAGACGTTCCTGCAAACTTAATTGTCAGATTTGAGGTGATTATTTTTCTGAAAAGCACCTGTCAGTAAATAAAAGTAAGTGTAGAGCTGTCCTGCGAAGACATGAAGGATGACAGTCTATTTTAGGGAATACCTGTCATTTTAATTGACATCCTGTATTAAAAAATGATTTATTACAGGTTAGTCTCATTTATGGTTATGTCTTCTGTAGCATGTTTTGTTCCCTTTCAACAACTGGTATCACAACAGTTATGAAAACTGTTTAATCATGAGGGGGTTAATTTTGGGGGATAATTTGTGTCTGCAGTAGCTTGCTAGGTGCTTGTAAGTGGAATGCATGAACTTAGTTTTGTTTCTGTTAGTGTGTCCTGAATGCTCATAACTGACTGCTATGAAACATTTTAGGTAGCAGAAATTAACTGCATAATAACTGTGAATTTTGCAGCATTTATTGAAATGGTGGACTTCACAGAAAAGATATCAAAACCCCCAAAGTAGAACCTACATTGCTTTTGATACTTGAATTTCATGAGAACCGGTTACTTCAGAAACTGTAGCTGATTTATATTTTGCTTGCATATACTATACATGCAAATCATGTTCAGTTACCTGACTTCCATGAGTTCTGTAACAGTTAATTTGTATAGGATGCCTGTGTACTGTGTAAAAACTAAGTAGTAACAAAAAGCTACAGTTTATGCTATGGTTTTGGTCAGCAAAGAGCCTTTAAGGAGTAATCTAATTGAAAGCATTAATAAGATATGTTGATATTCAACCTACGCAGCTGATAACATGAAATTTCTTCAGCCTTACCTAGCAAATTTTCTTCAGGATTTCTGTGAGCACACATTTTGCTAATGAATTACAGACTTTTCATCTTTGAAGAATTCTAAATGTAGCTTTGGACTGGGGAGGAAAATATGTATAGGAAAATACCCTTTTAAGTTCACTTTTGTGGCTTTCCAGAATAATGAAAAGTTTTGTCACTTCTGTAAAACTTTCAATGGAGTATCATAAAAAATACTAAGCAAAAGAATCTAAAATTCATATAAATATGAGGTTTTATATAAATATATATATATAAAAACACAGAGTTATTGTAGTTTCTTGGAGGAAAACCACTTTGACTGAAATTTGAAGATTATTTTAAGCTAAACCACTGAGTTCTTTCTTAAAAAGTGGCAGTAAAAAAAGGACTCTGAAGGTTCCTTTTAATTTCCATATAAAAAGCATAAATTCAGAAAAAAATTTTCTGATAGTTGTGCTACGTGAAGAATCACTGGTTTTGTCTCTTTAAATGTAATTAAGTAAAAGTTCTTTGTGGTCCTTAATAGGCTGCGGTACCTTTTTTCCTCCCTACTGATGACATCAGTTTTACGTAGTCATTTGGTGTTTTAAAATTTATTTTCTTAGGCTAAATTTTCTCTTGTTTTTACTAGGTACAGCACTTCCAAGGGTCTGACAAAAGTAAAGCATCAAAAGTAGTTGGCTCAGTTGGAAGGGGATATAAATTTCCATGCTCAAAAGACCCACTATGTTACTTCTCAGTTAACTAAACAGAGGTAGTATAGGTCTTGAAACTTGTAACCTGTAACGTTGATCAAAAAATCCATACGCCTCTCTAGTAGGTTACTTTGAGGGTATAGTAGAACCCAGAGGTGTGACAGCATCACGGAAAGGTGCAGTAGAACTAGCTTTACTGCGGATGGTTTGGCTAATGAGGAGAAAGAGGATTTGGTTTTTGAAAAATTCGGGTACCTGAGTAACTAGGCTGTTCTAAAGCCTGCATCTTGTCTTTAGCATTATTGTAACGTGAGCTAACTAGAATAAAAGTGTACCTACTGTTGTTGCAAGTGTGAGCCGTATTTAGATACAGCCTGAAGTATTTCTCTCATTTTCTTGTGTGAGTGTGTACATACACACACACACACTTTATTCTGTAATGTGACAAAACAGAACACCACCACCACCAAAACCCCTCTGTTTTTTTCCAATGTAAGTTACTGGAGTACAATTGGAAAAAGAACCTTTCATGACGGTCTTTCCATTTCTCTCTCCCTTTCAAAGTCTAAGACTGTAAGGACAGAGAATCTTTTAACACAGTGCCATGTTGTGGGTCCTTTAACTGATAGAGAGGGGCTTCTGTGAACTTCTCTGTGTTAGCAGCACTCAAAATACTACCTTAGAATTTCCCTTTTGTTTTTTAAGTGGTATAAGCTGTAGAGTTTTTTTTATTGCAGTAAATGGCTTTGCTTGTCCACCCTTAATCATGCAAAAAGTGTATTATTTATTTCATATAAACTCCTAAAATATGTATTATCATTAACACCTTTCTCTCTCCCTTAGGAGACTCGTAGTGTCTATCAATTTCATTATGTTAACTGGCCTGACCATGATGTCCCTTCGTCTTTTGATTCTATTCTGGACATGATCAGCTTGATGAGAGAATACCAGGAACATGAAGATGTACCAATTTGTATACACTGCAGGTATCAAATATATTTATTTTTTAAGTTTATGTACTTTTTTTTTTTTGAAGTCTAGACTTTTGGTAAGAGATGTACTAGATTGATTCTAAATCACAGGTTTATTTTTTTTTAGTTTTCTAAAAAGGAGTATTTCCTCATGTCAGAGCTCTGCTCAAAATCATACAGTCTTTATTGTCTTAAAACTCATGCCACAGTGAAATTTTGCTTCTATTTCTGTTGAATATAGAATATCAATCAGAAAAGAATTAGTCTTTGAAAGAGAAACTGTTATGTGGTTCTTAAGACATTTAAATCCTCATTAAGATAAAACAGACTTTGAGGATCATTGCAAATCAGATATGGGAGTGAAGGCTTCATTCTCAATAGGAGAGACTACAGGTCAAATGGAGAGATAGCAGGTGCCATCACTACCTAACAACTTTTCTGTCTGTCTTCTAATATGAGAAAAAAGATCTCTAATGAGCAGGCTGTAGTTTCCGGTTGGTAAGTCTTCGTTTCTGAGCAGCAGTTTCATCTCTTATCTGAAATTTTGCTAACAGAAGGACTGTTGAAACTAAACTGCCATAGAAATCTTTTGGTGACTTGACAGTTTCTGATAATTTCTCTGGGAAGCTCTTGCCTGTGATATTTGATACTTTTTAAAGCAACAGAAGTTGATGTATTACATGTCAGAAAAAACAAATTCAGATTCATAAGCCAGGAAACGTTGAATTGTTGGGGGCTTATTAACTTTATAGAGCTTGGTTATTCTCTGAAAGTGTCTACATAGAAATCTCCTGTCTTCAGCTGCATCCTTTTTTTTAACTTGTCACTCTAAGTGACTGACGTCTAAAACAGTAAGGAACTTAGCACTGAAATCCATTTCCCTTTGTTCTGTTTCTCTGGCATGTCAATACGGTTTTGAAGGTTGGTTCTTTACAACAGTATAATTGTAATATAATAAATATGCATACGTTATAACTCTTTATCTGTAAAATAGAGAAATTCATACTATTAGGAAGAATAAATGTGATATTTCACTGACATTTTTTATAACTTTCAGTTTTAAGGTATTTTAGATAAAAAGCAGAAAATAGATATGATACTAAATCAGAAAAATGTAGGAAGTCTTTAAACATGTTCTGTTCTGCCATTTAATGTATCTGTCATTAAACTTGGACAAAATCCCTACTGTTGAAGCGGTGGTAACTAGGAATAGTGTGACAAAAGAGGCAATAAAAATGTCAACATTAAAGCATCTTTCATGATTACAGTTCCAATTGGCTGTGAAAAACTTGCATTAAAAACTTCAATACTCCATTTTGCACTGCCTTTTTTTTTTTNTGCCTTTTTTTTTTTTTTTTTCTTTTAAGACACTATAGTGTCAGGTTAAGTGAGCCTAAAATGTTAGTTGAGGGATTTTAATACATTTTTTTCATGTTGACTCGAAGTATAATGCTTCTAGTGTCTTTTTAACAAATTAAAATAATTTCTAACATACCTAACTGTTTATGTTCATAGTGCAGGGTGTGGAAGAACAGGAGCCATCTGTGCCATAGATTACACATGGAATTTGCTTAAAGCTGGGGTAAGGAATCTTAAAGGAGGAAATTTTGTGGCATTCCATCATTTTGTGACAGTGATTGATTGAGCTCCCAAATGTTCTAAAATATTGAAATGTTTAAGATGTTCCATAACTCTTGACAAGTTGGATGTTTAGTTTCACTGCATTCATGCTTTAGTATGAACTTACTTTCCTTTCACAGCAAGTTTATCTAAAAAAGACACTGTAAATTCTAAATACTTTTAAAATATATTTCAATATAAAGTGATTTTAAATTCCGCTTTTTCAGTGTCTCTGCTTCATCTTGCAGCTCCTAAAGCCTGATATTTCAAATAAACAGGGATAACTTCATTCTGAGGTTTTTAGGTTGTGAAGCATCATTTATGTTGCAGTGTCATATTAATGCTTGCATTGGATGTCTCGTTTTCAAAATACTTGAAATGCTTTCATCTGGTCTAAATCAAATGTTTAAAACCAGTTCTGGGGAGGAATTGCTTTTTAAAAGAAAATTTGAATAGCTGTAATGTGGAGAGACCAGTTTGGTTTTACCTACAAAAGTTAAACGTACTTTTGGATGTCTAACAACTTTTGTATTGCTGTTCTGACAAACAGTTATGTCAATGTAATTGACTTCCTTCTATATTTCAGAAAATACCTGAAGAATTCAATGTATTTAATTTAATACAGGAAATGAGAACACAAAGGCATTCTGCAGTGCAGACAAAGGTATGGTTTGTTTTAAAATGAATCTTTATCATACAATAATATATCATCATTCTTTGTAAAGATCTCATGCACTAATTTTTATCTGGTAACCTACTATAGGAGCAGTATGAACTTGTCCATCGAGCCATAGCACAACTGTTTGAAAAGCAACTGCAAAAATATGAAAGTTGTGCAGACTGGAAGATTGCAGATGGAGTGGTATGTGTCTTTCCTGTATGAGTTTCAATCGGTTGTAGCTGTTAGCTTCTGATCAAGGTTTTCCAGTAAAGTAGTTTTTTAAAGTTCGGTGTTCAATGGTGTTAAGGCACACACAAAACTTGTTTAACTGTAAGTGTGTTTTGCTGAGTAGGGGTTGTTAGGCTGTACTCAACTTACACTGAGGACTTGGTTGTAAAAGTTGAGTCAGATAATTAAAGCAATATTTACCATGTGTACCAAATGCAATTGCAATAGGGGAAGCAGTAGAAAGAATTATAGTTTGGATGAAAGGCAGGTCTCTAACTCCGTACTTTAGTTGCAAAATATGCCCTTACCATGGTGAGGTGGCAATAGTTAACAGCTGATCTCTTGCTTTGATTGGCAGTACCGATTCCAATATATTGGCAGCAAATGAAATTTTGTCTGAGCCTGACCTTGTGCAAATTGCCTGTTACACAGTATGATAAAGAGCATGTTAAAAATAAAGCTCTAGCCTACATATATTTATATATAAATAATTACATATGTGTGTATAGATGAATTCTATATGATCTGTGTTTAGTTTAAACTCTTGAAAGGGAAGAACTTCACTGAAGTTTTCTTTTCTTCCTTCCCTGACAATGTGGCGTTGGGGCCCAGGTTTAAACCAGTAGATCAGCATTGATCTGACTCTTCAACTGAGACTTGGATATAACGTGCTGGTTTGTACTGCCTTGGTTTTGGCCCAATGCAGCCTTCATGTAGCTAAGCAGGACTGGCAATGAATGATCTTAAGTTCTCATGTTGTATTGGACGTACTGTTTGCACTGGAACAGATTGGGGGAAAGAAAAATAAGTTTAAAATGCCTCTGTCGGGAAGCTTCATAGTCTACCCTTTTAACAAAGGAATAAAAAAACCTTGGACAAATAACACTCTTCATTGGTAATCACGATATTTAAGGATTCTTCTGTCTTTCTGTCTTTCCACTTTGAATTTCACATTCCCTAGGTATTTTCCTTTTTTTATTTTTTTTTTTTTTAATGCTCAGATAAGTTTTCTTGGCTACTACTGGGCACTGTGTGACAAATGGCTTTTTGGACCAATATTATTCTTTCTCTCCCACAGTCCAGAGCTGTGTACCACCATTTATCCTTGGACTGTGTTTTATTTACTTGGAGATTTTATCTGTCCCTTCAGTACCTAATTGGTGTAGGCTCTAGAGGGAGGATGAGTAATACTTCAGGACCCTTTGAAATATCTGGAAGCAATTTTACATTTGCCTTTATTAATAGGCAACCCTTTAATTTTAGGGGTTTAGCTCTTCTATAGTGTGCTTTCTAGGAAGTCTAAAGCGTTTTTCATTCTTGTAAAAAAGGCATATACCCTTCTCTTAACTCCTAAGAATTTATATCCGTTCATGCCGTAGTTCTGATGTCTTTAGTCATTACGAGAAGTCTGGTGGACTAAATGCAATATGGGTAGGGCAGGTTCTTATAACCTTTCATAGGTGTGATATTTAGCCTAGCTGGTCTGCGAATTTTCATTTTCTTTCTGAGGAAAGAGCATGATAGAGTTTGGAATGTGCAGGTTTATTAGATTTGTACAGAAGTGGTTCCTAATTACTTGAGGTTTGGTCATAAAATAATAGGCAGATCAGCCTACTGCATCTTCTAGTTATTTCACTTTGATCTGACCTGTGTCTGCACTCTTACAAAGAATCAAAAATGTCTCTTATTTACATGTGTTCCAGAACATTTGAACAAGGAGGTGACATAGTATGCTGATACTATGTCTGTACAAAGGCAAGTGCTGTCTGTAGAGAACGGCACATCTTAAAAGTAATAAGCAACTAGATTACGGATAGGTAACGCGCATGGGAGGGAGAAAGGAAGAAATATGAACTCTGAATATGCAGTGATGGAGTGTGAATTTTCAGTTTTGCTTGGAAATGACCTTGGTTATAATCAATAACTTGTAAAGGAAAATGAATTTTAGCAATTAGTTGGAAACTCATAAGAGCAGAGAATGTAATGTCATTGTGTAGATACCTTGCAACCTGAATACTGTCTGCAGGTCTAGTCTCTATCACAAAAGTATATCATAGAATTACAGGGACAGGTGGTGTTCCTCAGGGGTTGGGACTGGGACTGGTGCTGATTAACATCTTTGTTGGTGACATGGACAATGGGATTGAGTACACCCTCAGCAAGTCTGCCGATGACACCAAGCTGTGTGGCACGGTTGACATGCTGGAGGGAAGGGATGCCATCCAGCCTGGACAGGCTTGGGATGTGGGCGTGTGCCAACCTCCTGAAGTTCAACAAGGCCCAGTGCAAGGTCGTGCACGTGGGTCGAGGCAATCCTGGGGGTACTGGTGTACAAAAAACTGGACATGAGTCAGCAATGCACGCTTGCAACCCAGAAAGCATCCTGGGCTGCATCAAAAGAAGCATGGCCAACGTGGTGAGGGAGGTGATTTTGCACCTCTGCTCCCTTATTGTGAGACCCCACCTGGAGTACTGCGTCCAGCTCTGGAGTCCTCAGCACAAGAAGGACTGTTGGAGCAGGTCCAGAGGAGGGCCACAAAGATGATCAGAGGGCTGGAGCACCTCTCCTATGAGGACAGGCTGAGAGAGCTGGGGGGTTATTCAGCCTGGAGAAGAGAAAGCTCTGTGGAGACCTTATAGTGGCCTTTCAATATCTAAAGGGGCCTACAGGAAAGATGGGTAGGGACTTTTTGTCAGAGAGTGTAGTGATAGGAGGGAGGGGTAATGGTTTTAAACTGAAAGAGGGGAGATTTAGATTGGATATTAGGAAGAAATTCTTTACTGCGAGGGTGGTGAGGCACTGGCACAGGTTGCCCAGAGAAGTTGTCGATGCTCCATCCCTGGAGGTGTTCAAGACCAGGCTGGATTGGGCTTTGAGCAACCTGGTCTAGTTGGAGGTGTCTCTGCCCATGGCAGAGGGGTTGGAACTAGATGATCTTCAAGGTCTCTTCCAACTCTAACCATTCTGTGAATTCAAGCATTAAAAGTTTGGACAAGAATCAAAGTTGTCAGAAGGCTTCATCTAAACAACAACCAGATTGAGCTGGAAAAGAAATGGCTGAAGTTAGAAACGACATAGGCTAAGTAACAGTGAAAAGCTGATTTCTGTTCACCTTTTCTAAAGGGTATCAGTAAGACCTGGCAGACAATATAAAAGGAGATAGGTCTTCATGCAACACGGAGCTGCAGAGGTCCTTGCAGCTGTAGCTTTGAGGTGAATATCTCATCATCTTCGAATCTTCTTCCATCAATTCACCCAAACTCTGACCTATGAAATTCCAGTGTTGCAAACCATTGGAGAGCATCCTAGGGAATGGTCCCTGCATACCTGCTCTGTCCTTATTCTTCCCTGTAAGTTTCCTTTTGGTCACTGCCGAAAACAGGGCAAAATGAATCCTTTAGTCTGACCAGGTGCAGCCTTTCTTCCATTAGGAAATGCTGCTGCTTCATGTTGTAGCTTGAATGTTTCTGCAGGAGGGTTGTGGAGAAAAGTCACATAGGTAAAGAATCCTGTATCTACAAATTTGGTACTTACAAATAAATTTGCTACTATTCACTTGTTACTTAGGAGATTCGCCTTCAGGGGATTAACTGGTGTAGGCTTGGCTTCTCTTGTGGTTATGTGAGGTAGAAGACTACTTTATGAATCCAGTTAAGTATCTACTTGTAGCTTTAACCTAATTCTCAAAACTTCAGGCTTCACTTGATACAGTGTTTATGCTGTTCTGAAAAAGCTCCTTTTTTCCTCCGAGGGTGTTATGTAGCATCTGTTGTATATAGCATCTGGTTTTCCCAAGAAATTTAGGTTTCTTAACCAAGATACATCCCAGAATGTTTGGTTTGGTTTTTTTTTTTTTTTTTAAAGAAACAAACTCTGATGCAGAGAGTTTTTAAAAAACTTTAAGAAATACAATTAATATCTTGAGGTTCCTTCCCAGATCTTACTCTGCCTGCAGATGCTACGGCAACTATGGAATCATGTACACGTGAAGGGTTTTAATTATGTTCAGTGGAAACAATTCCAAATAAAAGAATGTGCCTACTTTGGATGTATTACTGTTAGTTATATAGGAGATACCGCTGAACAGAAGAGGAAATTTTCTTTCGTCTTTCATTTATTATATTTTGGTAGTACTCTGAAGCATTGGAATGCTCTTTGGGGTTGGTTTCATAGTTTTGTTGTCCAGTTGCCTTTCCTGTTTCAAGCAGTGTTTGAGATGAATTGTGTTACCTAAGCGTTGTACGCAGCATTTGCCAGTAACATCACAGTAAAAAGTTAATCTGATTGGCAAGGAGTAGCAGTATTCATAGGGAAGTAGCTTAGACACAATCCTGAACGTGTGTTCCTGTGAACTTGCCAGCTTTGCCCTACTGGAAACAATACTGTAAAAAAGTCAACAAAAAACCCACATATATTGTTTGAAAGTAGACTTACAATAGGGTTAGAATTTCTGTTAGAATTTCACAGAAGGATTCAAGATCACGTAGAAAATGCACATACGATATAGTATAATGTAGTAATGGTAAACTTTTACCATAGTTATACATACTGTGAATGTATAGAACTATAAATGTGCTTAAAATAATACTAAGTATGTAAATGAAATTATATGAAGGAAAGCTTTCTTCAGATACCAGGTGGAGGGCTTTCAACAGTCCAGAGTTCAGGGCAAAAATGAAATTGCTGCTCAAAAGCATTTTTTTCTAATGAGAAAAGACTCAGGTGCTAAGCTCGATAATCAAATGTTCTGCATGTAGACAAAGGAAAATTGATTAAAAGTCAAACAAGTTTACTATTTCTTTAAAAATTTCTTGTTGAATTTTGTCTCTTGACAGTAAGAAGCGTGTTACAGTACTGCAAGTCCTTGTTTTACCCTTCTCCACTAATAGAAGCCTGTATTAATAAACACTTTCTCCAAAATACGGCATTGCTTAATACTCTCAAGTATCTCTTGCATTTCTTCCTGTAAAAGTGAAAGAATTCCATTACTGTGGTTGATTGCACTTTTAGAAGCTGTGGAGGAATCGGCTGTCATAAGAAGAATGTTGATATTCAAAACGTTAGTGGTTTGGAAACTCTAAGTGAAAAGACTTTGCTGTTCAAATTCTCTTCACGGTTTTGCAGGTTGGAAAGAGATTTTTGGCTATTGTAGCATTCTAAAAAAAAAATCATATAGGTATTCAGAAATGGTTATCTTGTTTCCTATGCTTGGAAACTTTTATTTAATCTGAATCACTTGAGTGTATTATTTCAGTCTGAAGTATTTCGCTTTTTATCTACTGATGCTCTGTGGTTCCCATGCTGCTTTATGATAAGGGCAAAAGGAATGCCTCAATTCCTTTTAAGGAAAACCATGAGATTACTTCTGGAAGAGTCTTTGCAGTAAATTTGCTAGTACTTTACCAGTACAGAAAGCTTCTGAATGACATTAAATGTTTCCACAATGAGTTCCAAAAGAAAATTATGCATTGCAGTTCCTGGGCAAAAGGTTCTGAATTGTTGGCAATGCCTGTGAAATACCAGTTTAAACTAAAACTGTGATCCTCTATTTGCTCAAAGTTCGTGACAGCTCTGTGCGGTGATTCAGCCACTGGAGGAAGTAGGTGGGGAAAAGATCCACCCTTGGGAGATGACAGCACAATGTCGGTCACCCTAGCAAGTTGAATTCAGACACTGCATCTGCCATGAGAATTCCTTGTTCTTCTGCATTGCCACAGGAACATGAGCTACTCCCTATTGTTATAGACTAGATGTAATCTACACTTCTAAGTATTTGACTTTATGGTCTTTTCATTTGTTAATGTAGTCTTTCATAAATAGATGTACTCAAGTTTCATATAGATATGTAATATAACAGAATACCTAGAAATTCCTAAAAATGAGCACTTCCACTTGATCTGTGTAGCTCTTCCCTCAAATCAATGAGGACATCGGAACTCTTGAACTCTTCAGCAGTTGATGCATATAGAGGCAAAGGTTGGGGAATTTCTTTCTTTTCTCCTATTCTTTTGTTTACCCACGTGTTGTTAATGCTTCTGTTTTTTCATAGTCAGAAGCCTGCCACAATAGGATAGGTATCTTCTGTAAGAAGGCAAGGCAGTACACTGAACACTTACTTGACTGAATTGCACATTTGTTAATTCATTTTTTTAAAAAAATAATTCTATATGGTGGCCCTTGTGAACTACATATGCTGTCCTGGTTTTTTTAAGCTGATGCTTTTAAAAATTGTATTGTGCCCAAGAGTGCTACATCTGTCTAGAGAAGCAAGAAAGTGTTGACTGATGCCAGTAAGCTGTGATTAGGAGGGCTGGAAGGCTTTTTTCTTAATACTGCCATCTGCTCTTCTCAACGGATGAGGTCATCCCTGGGAGATACCCTACATTGACTTTCACAGTTGAGCTTCCTCTGTTCTGTGTTTTTACACATTTGCCCATTCACTTACTTTGATATATGACAGAAGGGGAAATCTGTGAGTTGGTATCACTCAAAGGTGCTCAAAATACTGGTTGTTCGCTATCTCTTGTGACACAGAACTGAGAAGAAGTAACAATCTTGCTCTGAGAGTTCAGCAAGCATTATTTCTTCAATTAAAAACAAGCAGAGATCCAGTAATAACTGAACACCATTATTTAAAAATGCTACAGCAGCATAAAGTTTATATGAGCACTGTTTTCTTTCCTTTGTGGGTTAGTGCATTTGGTTACTGCCTTAAACTTTTATCGTTTTCAACCTTTGAAGTCAAAATCCTTCACTTGCGAGCGAATGAGTTCTCTAAAAGTCAATGAAGCCTTCACAGAAACATCAGTCTGAGCTAATTAAGCAAAGTAGCAAAGTACCTCTTTTTTGGTGACAATTTCTGTAACAATCTTGCTCGTGATTTAATGTACTAGAACAGAGTGAACGGATCCTGATTTTAACCTAATGCAGAAGTGAAAGCTTTTGAACACACACCTGCCTGAAGCCTTCCCTGTGCATGAAGCTGGTGTAACCACTGACTTCTGGGGTTGAATTTAAAAGTACCATTTTGTGTGTGTGGTTTTTGTTTGGTTTTGTGGCCTTTTAAAAATTTTTTAAGGAATTATTTTTGTAAACTCTCTGTGGTTATGTATGTGCCTCAAACATTTGACTCTATACACATTTTTTGCAAGGTATATCCATATATTTTATTACTAGTAGCAAAAAAAGCAGTGCCTCTTCAGCTCCTTCTGCCTGTCTTACGCTAAGAAGCTGTTTGTAGTTATCCAAAGAGTTTAAAAAAACTTTGACATATGCTAGTTTCTTTAATGGGCTTTTTCTTCTGCCTGGGAGAAAAGCATATCTTAGTAAACATTCTGTTCACAAACACTTCACTTTACAAACATAGAAGGACAGGGATGCAGCTGCTGGTTTGTTTTCTGGACAAGTTAGTCTACACCACAGCCAACAGGCACACCCTTTCCCTTGCCAGTACCTTTTAGAAAACTGAGCACATAAATAAGAAATCTGTTTCTCAAAACAACTGTCCTGGAATACTTTTCTGTTCTGTTGTAGGATGGAAGAGTCAGTGGTAAGAGGGAGGAACTCCTCCCGTGGAGTCTCACTCCTCCTAAAACTCTCTGCCTTATGAAACTGGGATGTGCTATGGTGCTGAAACAACGCGAGCAGCCCACTGTTTTGAGGGTGCAGTTGCGTTAGTTTCTAACTCTAGTTGAGAGTGTTTAAGATTAAGGGGGGCATTTTTAGTACAATATCAATGCACTTAGTGCTATCCATCATAATGACTACATGTTGGAGAGACTCAGACTTTACTTTGCACAACTCGGGGAAGCAGGGGGAAATGTGACACAACCATTGAGCAGAAAACTGAATTGCTGCTCTTGGATCCTGTGAGCCTCATCAGCTTTGGCACACCTTTCAGAATAGTACTCTGCCTGATGGGGGGCAATAAAATTCATTTTCATGTATGTTAAGGGAAAAATGGTCTGTATGGTCACCCATTACCTGATGTCAAAAAGCTGGAAATTGTTTTTCTGCATATTTGGGAGGAGGCTGGTAGAGGGGTTGGATGTCCCATGTCCCGTGGTAATCTTTCATTCCATCAATGACTAGAAAAAACCCAAAAATCTAGGGTTTTTTTCTGTTTTTAAATTAGTATGCATGCAGTAGTTCACAGCTAGATTTTAAAAGTTCTTTCAGCCCTTAATGTTTTTCAGTAAGTCATGGAAAATTGACAAAGGACTCAAAAGGGTACCTTCGTTCCTAGATAAAATAATGAGGTCCTGCATTCAGTTTATGGATCAAGCATAGTATTCATAATACTTTTATATATATATATATTTCATTAGTCATTTTTGTCATTCTACACTCTTGGACAGTGACTTATTGTACACTATGTTTTGACGAGAGCACTTTTTGCTGAGAATGATTGTTAAGGTAGTGCTGATGCAGTAAATCTCTGAAGGTGTTTGACTGGCAACCAGTGTTGTTTATTAAGAAGCTAGAATGATACAAAACACAGTACATTAAATGTATTAAAACCTATTTCACGGTACACTTCACTTTAAGAGCCAACGGATAACAATCCTAGTGCAGTAAGGTTACAACATCGTCAGTTGAACTTACATGGCTATTAGGTGTTCATGCATTACCCCAGGAAAACCAAAAATCATTGTTAATAGAAGTAACAGAGACTTAAACAAAGTATTGTGGCGTAAATACAAACAAAAAATCTGGGCTATTTGGCAAGTTGAGCAAGAGTGTACTTTGTTGCAAAATGTAAAGGCTCAGATCTGGAATCAAAAAGGGGAAGAATTTGGTTTGGAATGGAAGCTTTGCATGTGGTCTATATGTCTAAGGTCCAGATATAGTCAGTGAGGCCAACTGATCTGTTACCTTCATCCCCAGCTTACTGGCTGGGAGATGAAAAGCTGGACATGGGCCAGCAATGTGTGCTTGCAGCCCAGAAAGCCAACCATATCTCAGGCCACATCAAAAGAAGCGTGGCCAGCAGGTCCAGGGAGGTGATTCTCCCCCTCTACTCTGCTCCGGTGAGACTCCACCTGGAGTACTGCTTCCAGCTCTGGCGCCCACAGCACAGGAAAGACATGGACCTATTGGAGCGGGTCCAGAGGAGGGCCACAAAAGCAATCAGATGGATGGAGCACCTCTCCTATGAAGATAGTCTGAGAGAGTTGGGGTTGAGAGAGAAGGCTCTTGGGAGACCTTATTGTGGTCTTTCAGTACTTAAAGGGGGCTTATAAGAAATATGGGGACAAACTTTTTAGCAGGGCCTTTTGCAATAGGACAAGTGGTAATGGTTTTAAACTAAAAGAGGGAAGATTTAGGCTAGATAGAATCACGGAATCTTTAGAGTTGGAAGGGACCTCTAGAGAT
>VXBH01004983.1:418332-459872 GCA_013400035.1 Rynchops niger | reverse complement strand
CAGTATTCCAGTTGTGGCCTCACCAGTGCAGAGTAGAGGGGGAGAACGACCTCCTTCGACCTACTGGCCACACTCTCCCCTATGCAGCCCAGGATTCCATTGGCCTTTTTGGCAACAAGGGCACATTGCTTGCTCATGGATAATTTACTGTCTTCTAGGACCCCCACATTCTTCTCCTCAGAACTACTTCCCAGCAGGTCCACCCCTAACCTATACTGGTGCTTAGCATTCTTCCTCCCCAGATGAAGGACCTTGCACTTTCTTTTGTTGAACCTCATTAGGTTCTTCTCTGCCCAGCTCTCCAGCCTGTCCAGGTCATGCTGGATGGCGGCACGGTCCTCTGGAGTGTCAGCCACTCCTCCCAGTTTGGTATCATCAGCAAATTTGCTGGGGATACACTCTGTCCCATCATCCAGGTCATTAATGAATATATTGAACAAAAAGAAGAAGGAAGAAACTTATTACGATGAGGGTGGTGAAGCACCGGCACAGGTTGCCCACAAAGGTGGTAGATGCCCCATCCCTGGAAATATTCAAGGTCAGGTTGGCTGGGGCTCTGAGCAACCTGATCTAGTTGAGGATGTCCCTGCTCATTGCAGAGGGGTTGGGCTAGACAACCTTTAAAGGTCCCTTCAAACCCAAACTAGTTTATGAAAACCAGCCAGCCTTGGTTGACTGCAATGGGAGCTTCAGTTGTGGCCATCTAAATGGAAGCAGCTTTTATCTGCTAATTGAATCTCACTCCAAAAAAAAACTTGATAGTTGCAGTCAGTGTCAGTAGAACAACGAACTCGCTGTGCAATTTGTCTGAAAGGGCCAACACAAGCCATTGATATAGGAACAATAGAGTATTTCTGCCAGAGTGCTTCTGGGATATTGTATTGGACAGCTAGTTAGTGGAGGAGGATAGTGAAGAACAATAAGAAAGATTAAAAGATTTAATTTTTTTCTTCACAAGAAGAGCTTCACTTAGTACACTGAGGAACAGAATTGGATAATAGACTCTTCACCAGGAGACAGTGATACGATAACTGTTTTAAGACTATTAAAGGAAATTAAAAACATGTAATGAATCTAAATTAAAGTGAGGGTAGTTAGCTGTTGAGATAGCTTATAGTTTATCTTCCAAAGCTGAAAATGTTTACCAAATTGAAATACAACTATCACATTTGAAGCAGAAATTAACAGGGAATTTGCTTTTGTTTTGTAAGACTAGAGGTCAGTCTCTATCACCCAATCTGAACAGGTAGGCTGGCAGATAGGCCCTGGTGCAAGAACCTGGTATTGTGCTTTGAAATATATTACACAGATTTTAGATATTTGCAGTTCTTTTTTAAAATTTCTTTTCAAAGGAAAACTCATCTAAGAAAAGGGTTTTGGTAAAATACATATTAAGATAACACTAAGGTCCTCCTTGGTTCTCTTGGATCTTTGGTTCTGGCACGTGTATGGAAATGCTGTATCAGCTTTAGACTCGTGCATGTTGTGGGGTTTTTTTACGTATTCATATGTATTTGTACTGACTCTGTCTGGGTTGTGGAGTTAATATTATTCATAGCTGCTCTTGGGGTGCTGTGCTTTAGATTTGTCACCAAAACAATGCTGATGACACACTAATGTTACAGCTATTGCTGAACAGTGTTTGCACAGTGTCAACTCTGGCTCTTGTTTCTTACTCTGCCCTCCCAGGGTAAGAAACAGGCTGGGTGTCTCTGGGTCTCTGTGTGCATGTGCAAGAGCTTGGGAGAGGACACAACCAGGCAGATGGCCCAAACTAACCAGAACACCATATAACATCATGCTCAGTAATAAAGAGGGAAAAGAGAGGGGTTTGGTGACATTAGCCATCATTTGCATCACTTGTTTTATTTGTCTTCTTTCTCTCTTCTCCCACTTCTCCTTTGCTTACTGAACAATATTACCTTGACCCACAAGTTTTCTTGTCTTTCCTTTTCTACCTGTGGGGAGAAGTAGTGAGTGAGTGGCTTTGTGGTGTTTAGCTGCCTTACCAGGGTTAACTCACAACAATATTTTATATGTATATGCATATAAATGTGTATGGCAACATACATGTATAAATATATAAAATATATCTCCCATATTGATGGTCTTCCTAAAATGAAATTAAAATCTTCATGCATTGCTGAGTAAGTTAAACTTCATTGTACGCATATGGGAAAGTGTTTTGGAACAATGTGTTAAATCTTATCCGCTTGTCAGTTCACAGTATCTGAAATTCTCATTTACTTACTGTGCTGTAGTTTAGTCTTATCTTCAGTGGACTGGTTGTACAAGTGAAAATAATTAGACTGATTGGAAAGTAAATGCTTTCAATACTAACCTGAAAGATTAGTTTTTGAGACTTTTCTCTAGTGGATTACACAATTACATGCAAAACAAAATACTGAGAAATATTTGAAGTTGGATACACAAAATATAATATTGTGAATTTAGAGTAGAATTTAATCTGTACGTAATGTTGAAGTCATCTCTATATGATAGCCAAAAATATGTAATATTGTCATACATTATTTTCAAGTGCCATTACGGATATTTGGACCTTACGGTTTAAGTATTGTGTGTATCAGCTTTACAGCCGTGAATTAAAACTTTTTCTTTTAATCAGGATGAAAATAATACAGAGAATGCTGTCAGTTCTTCAGATGCTGAGAAGCAGGATTCTCCTCCACCAAAGCCTCCACGGACCCGCAGGTATTTAACTATATTAATATACTATTTTAAGCTAACAGATTGACATGCTTCATAAATAAAAAGTAGACTAAAACTACTGATACTATGAAGACTTTTAAGATGCAAATTTTTCTATTTAAAAATAGAAATGTACATAATACAAATAGAAGTCTTGTAATTGACTCTGCCAACATAAACTTTAATCCCTTTGTGAAACCTGTGTTTGAATATACAAGTCTTGCCATGACTACATGTGAGTAGACAAGCATACCCCCTTTAGTAGTCAGACATGTTAGACCCTTTTGTGCTTAATTCTGCTAGGAGATAGTAGCAAAACATACTTAAAAATAGGCTCAAATAATTACTGAACTCTCATTTTTGGAAGCAAAACTATAATATCCATTTATTTAAGAAAATGTTAACCTTACAGACAAGTACTGCTATTGACTAGAGTATGCTGACAAAATGCTGTTCTCATTGAGAAGAAAAATTGGTCTTGCCAATCCTTTCATTCAACAGAAGGAAAAAAAAAATCCTCTCTAGTTCTTAAAATACGTAGACTTGACTTTAAGGAAGCCAAAAGTAACTCTGAACTAACAGATTCATTTGCCTAAAATGGGTATCCACCCTGAGCATTTGACAGCTAAAGAAGCAGCTCTCCTGAAGTAAGTGACGAGTTTCTGGAAGGCTTATAGGGACCTTTGGCAGGTGATCTTGCCTGTGCTATATTGCCTGTAGTTAAATGACATGTTTATGGTAAGCACTTGGGTTTCCTAAAGTTGTAGAATGACATAAGAAACCACCATCCAGTTAATATTCTTGCATAATATTTAGTCATATAAGGAAAGTAGTTTTATACTTTAAAAGATAATCAAACTGGAGTAGTGCAAGGTCAGGTCGGTAGTGGGAATTCCTATTCATTTGCTAGTTCAGTGGTTAAAGGTAGAAGATGAGAATTAACCACTTCTTTGCAGTACTGCATTTGGTGGGGTGATGTGGTACTAGGCGCTAGCAAGATGACTGTGGCGATTACACAGTAAAATTAATTTTAACTTCTACATTTTCTAGGTTTGGTAAAGGAGGAGATTTAAATATGTGTGTATGTATATAGAAAATATAGTTGGATGTAGCCATTTGAAAATTGGCGACTCAGAATGAGTAGCAGGGTGTGTGTGTATTCAATATTGCAACACCGTTGTCTTGTGACAGGAATAAACCTAGTTTAAAACTGGGTATAGCAGTGTTCCACTCGGCTATTAACTGGTAATTTGGACCAGATCTGGAATATTGCATGTGATTCTAACACCCATTTTAATGAGGATATCAGAGAACTACCATAAACGGACCTATCGCTCTAGTTCTTTAGTCACGCTGGGGATGGTATTTGCCATAAGATAAGTTTGGAAATAAGGTATGATAACAACCATTAATGATACAGTAGAATAAGAATATGAGTAGCTGTTATAGTTAACTTAGCATTAGTTATGTCAAGCCAGATGTTAGAGGAGAATACGACATTGAAAGAGAGAGATGGAAACAAGTTGCAGCTTTTCACAAATGGCACAGTTTGTGCTATGCAGCAAATATAATTTTTACCTTATTTAGATTGATGATAATATGATTGTATTCAATTATGTAGATTCAGAGATGACAGAGGAGTCTGTTAACCTGTCTTCATGAGGAGTTACAAGGTTTTCTTGAAACTTAGTCACTGAATTAGATACGACTTCTGTCCAATAGGTAATTTCCTTAGTAGTGTTCCTTGAAATAATCTTAGATGTACTTAGGTTTCTATCATTTTTACATATTCATGTAATAATCATATATGCATAAATCATGTTTTAGCACACATCTGTTCTGTCTTATCTGCATTGCATTGTTCTTTACTTGCTGCATTAAGTTAAAATTTTTTAATCTCTCTTATAAAACCTGGCCTTCCCATCTGCCAGCACTGGCAGGAAGATTGGTTCCTTAGAGGTGAATAAATGGAAGCTTTTAGCAAAGCTGTTGTCTTTTTCAAATGAAGATTATTTTTGAACGACAATTACTTCCACCCTTCATGGAAGATGCTTCTGAGGAAAGACCTTATTTGCTATTAGTCACATCTGCTCAGGATACCCACTAACGAGCATGTTTTTTCTTGACGTGGGAGGTGATTTTACAAATCCCCAGCCTGATTCAGTCAGGACTTGGAGCCAGGTTTTGCGTGTTGTAGATGTTCTGGCAGAGGTTCACATCCTTTTCCTGGGGAGGAGGGGAGAGCAGAATCTTTGAAAGATTCTAATTTAATCCCTGTTTGGAGAAGGAAACTTGTTAAGCATGATATATCTCCTTATTGCATCTGTAGCTCTTTTCCCCAAACCATTCTCTTACCGCTTTTTATCATGTCCCTTCTATTTTCCCTACATTGCTGCAACTAAAAATACCTTGGTACAACTATTTTAAGTACTTGCCTACATCTTTGCTGTAGTGAACGTTTTCAAGGGGAGTCTGAGAGTCATTGCCTTTACAGATACATTCCCATGCGATAGGTACTCTGAGATAATCTAGTTTAACCCACATTTTCAGTTTGATTTAGAATTTTCATTGAGAACTTGCTTAAAATATTTTGTTCAGTAACATTTTTAGGTGGCCAGTCAAATGTGTGCTTGAGTAGTACATGCACTGTCTCTGAAAAAGTTACAAGGAAGTTGCTAAAGTTAATATTTTTTAGAAGGAATAAGGCTTTTAAATTCTTTATATGCTGTGTTGTAGTTGGCTTTAGAATGTGTAATTAGTAAAGCAACTTGCGTTTTTTGTTTTTGTTTCTTTTTCTTAAGAGAAGGTTTAACAGTTGCTTTTTTGTCCAAAGCAAAAAGGATTATGGTGGCTCATACATAACAGCACAGTGTCCCAGCTTGGTTTCAGGTGAACTTGCCTGAGATGATCCTGACTGAGCAGGAGGAAAAGCTCCTATATCTCTTGACCTCAGGATGTTTATCTTCCATGTTGCTATCAGACCAAGCTATGTTTGCTTAGGTGGTAATGATTCTGACTCCCGGCAGTTTTTTTTCTGGTGGCCCTGAGGCTGTTTGCTGGGTGAGATGGTGACGCCTCCTCTACGGCACTTCTCAGTAGCTAACCACGCAGTACCACTCAGTACATAGTAGAGTTTTTCTATAAAGGTGGCTTTTTCACCTGTCTCTTCTCTTGTTTGTCACAGGATTGTAGGACAGGTCATCTCTACGTTACCTTTAAATTTGTAGATCTCTTCCTCTTAAAGTTAACTCTCATGTTTGTACTAAGTAAGGACGAGATGACACTGAATACTTTTGCCATATAAGATAGAAATCTTACTCAGAGAGGAACAGGGGGATAATTAATCCTTTTAGTGCTTGCATTGGCCTGAGGATGTCTTGTGGAAGGAGTGCTACAAAGCATAACTTCTAAGTGTTCTTTTCTAAGCTTCTTTTACGTCTGTCTCTTGGAAGTTACAAGTATCTTTAGGCTATTGATAGTAAATCAATACTAAATTGGTATTTTGTTTACTTTTATTAACTCACCGTGAAGCATCTAACTGTACTTGTTTTGCAGAGGTTCTGGAATTGTACTGCCTTCCGGTGTTTTGTCACCTTGTAATGCTTTAATGTAGAGAGGTTGGTGCTGGTCTCTTCTCACAGGTGATTAGTGATAGAACAAGAGGGAGTGGGTTCAAGCTGCAGCAGAGTAGGTTTAGGCTGGACATTAGGAAAAAATTCTTCACAGAAAGAGTGGTTAGACACTGGAATAGGCTGCCCAGGCAGGTGGTGGAGTCACCATCCCTGAATGTGTTTAAGACTCGTTCAGATGTGGTGTTAAGGGATATGGTGTAAGGAAGAACTTTGTAGAGTGGGGTTGGTGGTTGGACTCGATGATCCCAAGGGTCTTTTCCAACCTAAATGATTCTGTGATTCCGTATTTGCTGTACAATATATTAACGTAGTCATTTAGGTTCATGTCTATCTGCATTTGGGTTCAACGTTAAAAAAAAAAAAAAAATCAAATAATATTACTCCTTGATTATTATGAAGGGAAACAAGAACAACTCATGAGTGCGTACGTCAGCACCTTATTCTAGAAATTGCTGGGCTTTGCAGTTTCTGATCGCTGCTTGTGAAAGTCACCTTGAACTTACATCTCTGTTTCATTTCTTTGGTGGACTTTGTGGGGTAGACGGCATTGATTTAGACGTGGTTAACTGTTTTCAGGTTAAGGCAGGAAGAGGGCATGAGTAAGTTTTTACTTTTGTTAGATGTAAGGCATTAAAGAACCAAAGTTTTAAATTTGCAATTTAGGACTGTACATGTTACATGACTGGACAATTCGAGCTTTTACTTCAAATGATGGTACTTCAGAATTCAGAGAGAACGCTTTAATACCTTTAAGGAATATTCCTTGAAATATTTCTGTGTTTAGTAGTTCATTCTAAAGTATTTGGAGAAAGGGGTTGCTTATTTTAATCAGGTTTGGTTACGGAAAATTCTTTGGTTTTGAGTTCAAATGCAATTTGAAAGAAATAGAGAAACAGAGACACAAACTCACAAAAAGGAAAGATGAGGTAACAACTTGTTTGTATGCCCTGTAATAGAGCTACATGTTGTCTGAAGGAGAAACGTTAAAATACTGTGGCTGTTTAACTTTTCTTCACATTATGCTTCAATCTAACGACGTTAAAATACATTTCAAGGGTCACGTGTAATTCTCTTTCAGGCCCTGCAGAACCCCTCTCTTCTGCAAAGCGGAGATAAAAAACATTGGTTGGTGTTCCTTGTTAGTTACCACTCGCTGATTCCTATGTCACAATTTGAAAAAGCAAAAAGTCTCATGTAACTAAATTTTACAAGAAAAATTCACCAGTTGGTTATTTTTATTCATTTATTATATTTTTATATAAATTATCTGTAGTATAGTTTGTGACAGCTTCACTGAACTGCAGCTTTTTTTCCTGTGTGGATGGCAGTGATTTAATGCTTCAGCCTGCTTACATCAACTTTAATCTTCCGATTTTAATTGTGGGGGAGGATGTAGAGCTTGGTATCTATTTTTGGTTGATCATAGCAGCTGCATTCAGTGACCTTGGCATCACTTTCTTTTTTTATTTGAAAATAAAACCCTACTGTATGCTGCGTAGAATAACCATGGATTACTTCAGGGTTGCGTTTTTTTCTTTTTATCACTGGCCAAGTTTCATTTAAATCTGAGCCTGTGGTGCCCTGTTTTAATAATGTAGCTCTTTTCCATTGAGGCTAGAATGGCTTTGATTTGAAAACATTCTAAAAATTTAGGAAAAGCAAAAATAGTGTTGCCATTGCTTCATTTGGGTTTTGTTTTTTTTCCCATGTGTACATTTTGGCATTTTTGGTGGAAAGTTGTAGGAGGTTGTGGGTGGTTTTTTTGACAAATTACTGTACTTTTGACAAATTATAATTAATTTTTATTATGATGATACAAAAAATATGATTCCCTAATGCCTGGTTTACCTTACAGCTGAGAAGCCGTTAACATGGAGGCCTTTTGCACTAAGGCACTGCGTTGGCTGCTCAGGTTGTGTGGCAATGAAAGCCTATGAAAAGCTGCCTTGATCACCTAGGGAAATTCTGTATACAGTTATGCATGAGGAAGTGCCGAGGTAGTGGAATTACAAGATAATCAGTAGCAGTTGTGTATGAAGAGACACTGTCAAGGCTGAGTTATGACAAGGCTTTCTAGTTCTTATTGCACAGTGTGATTTTACAAATGTACTTGAGAAATGCTTGCTTTTGCAATGTATAAAAGAAATGCAGGGTTAATTTGAAGGTCTAATACAGGAAAGCTTGCTTCTCTTTCTCAAATGGTTTGGCATTTTTTGGTTCACTGACTCTTTTGTGTCTCAGTATCCTCTTTCATGAGCTTTTTATTAGTTTCCTGGTAATTTAAGTCAAGCTGTTTTTATTGCACCGTCTCCTGTTGTTTGCAATATTATTAGTAGTTCATCTTCAGATAATTTTCTGCCTCTGGGGGGAGAAGTGTCTATAGAGCTGTTGGAGGAAGTGCCCAAAGAAAGCATTATGCAGCAGCTCAAAATGCCCAAGATTTTCTGGCAAGAGTTTTAGAAAAAGCTACTGCCAAACAAAGACCTCCTAAAGGTATACATACCCTAATAGTTCTGCTTTGTAAAAAGAAACAAAAACATTATTTGCAATGCAGGACATGCAAAATAATATCGTGATGTCAGTAAAATGGAAAAATTGTCATGTATTCAGAGAAAACTAGGAAGTCCTTGGTGGCATGTATCTCCTTAACAAAAAAAAAAAAACAAACAAAAAAAAAACACAACAACAACAAAAACAACAACAACAAAAAAAACCAAACAAAAAAACCATCAGAATGCTATTTGGGCATCTCATTTTTAATACAGCAAAGAATGATTTTGATAGAGAATTCCTCATTTGATCACTGCAAGCTCTCATTTAATAGTGAAGGAATGTAAACATAATGGGGGATATTTGAATAGCTCTGTCTAGCTGTGTATGAGGAAGATGATTACTCAACTTTTGGGTTGGTGACTTGTGGAGTATTTCCTGTGTCATCCATTCTATGCATACCTCTAAGGGGGCTGTTTGTGTACATGCGGGGTGATTTTTTAAACAGTAATCAGTGAAGAACTTAATGAATTTTGACTTCTATTATGGGCCTATAATCTTGTCATATCTAGTTTGATGTTAACTTGTTTCTTTAGCTAATTGTAATGCTTAATGGTATGTCTGTACCAGATAAGAAATTAGTTTTGCTGATTGCATGGATGACTCTGGGTCAGGAAAATGAGGTCAATAAGGGAAAAAACTCATTTTCAGTAGGAGGATTTAGTGGAGATTACTGATGAGCATCGCTGCTGGTAAAGGGGGCATGTAATCATGCAAGCGAACTCCCTCCATCCCTCTCTGTCCCGTTGTCTCCTCCCGGAATAGAGAAGAGAAATCCAAGGTAAATTCTCCTCTTCTCCTTAGTGTGTATTAGGTTGGAGCAAGACTGACTTTTTTTTTTCTTGGCTGATCTTTACTGATTCAAGCAAACAACTTTTTCTCGAGCTTTTCTACTTTTCAAAAACGTCTAAAGGCAAAACAGTTCCCAAATTACTTTTAAGTTGTTTGGATGTGCTCTGTAGTCCTCCTATCTCAGTGTAAAGCAGTATCCAAGCACAGGCCGGGGAGAAAGAGAAGGAATTTGAGGCCCAACCCTTTGTGACAGGAGTCAGACAGGCAGAGAATGGAAGAAGGCTCCTGGGAGAATTGCAGGGGGGGATCTGGGGTTTTCCAGATACAAAGATAACTTGTAGAAGATCATTTGGAAGCTGGGGACCTTGCAGTACTTCAGTGGGTGGGGATGTTCATAAACTGAAAATCCAAACAGTTCTCTTCAGTTTGGAATCCCTTGTGTAAGGACTTTAGTTATCCAGCCCATACTGCGAGAGCTTGGTGCTAACAAAATCATAAGGATGAAACTCATGCTGTAGCCTGTCCCAAGATAGGTATGCGTTCAATATTGTAGAAGATTCAAGCGTGAGGCTTTTTTTTACATAGGTTATGATAGTCTCAAGAATTTGCACTGTCAGAGTCCTTTTCAGGCCTTGCTTGCAAACAGGGGAGCTAATACTATTGCTTTGATTTTTTTTTTTTTTTTTTTTTTTTTTTTTTTTTTTTTTTTTGGTGACGTGATGTGCAGACAAGTAATGGAAAGCCTGTTTGATGCCTTTCACTCATGAATAGGCGGTCAGGAATTCTTGTGCAATTGTGTGGTCTTTAGCCCTGTTCCCTATAAGTCTTAAAAGCCAGCCCCCTGTTGGCTTTGTTCCAGCGTAACGCAAACAGCATGTTTGATGCTTAACATTTTTTGTTTGACTTAAGTAATGCCCGTAGGGAAGAGATAGCAGTTCAATTTTGTAACTGTTGGTTTTTTTGTTTGTTTGTTTGTCCTCTATGCTCTCCAGTAACTTTTTGAAAATATGATCAAGATTTCAATCATTCTTGCTTCCTCTTGCTGTCTGACAAAGCTAGGTGGGCTTATGTGAGCAGTATGAGAAGAAACCTCACCATGGATTGCCAGATAATGCAATACTGAAGGGATGTGGAGTGTAACTTGGTACTCTGCATTATTCTTATAAGCCTTTCTACTTGTTTTTTTTACATTCATACTTTCTTATTAAAGTTGTTTGAGAAGGTGGAAAATTCTTTGGCCTATAGAGCTATGTTACTAGCCAGTGAACTCTCAAGTAAGAAGGCTTTTTCAGACTTAATAGGAGCAATAAGAGGAAGATGGAGACTTGTCTTGGAAAGCCAAATGCCTTAATTAACAAGTGCAGGAGACTGATGCTAGCCTTTGTCAGTCTTCAGAGTGAAGTGATTCATTTATCAAATTTCAGAATGTCTGTTGTAAAGCATTTATTGTTTACAGTCAGCCAAGATGTGGTATTAATAGCAAGCCTTTTCTTTGGTCTTGTCTGTCCATCGCTCTAAACAGTCTTGTTAATGTTTTGGCAGTAGTGACAGCCTTCCTCTGTCTAGGTAGTTGTGTGATTAAAAAGGGTTTGAAAGACATGCCTTGTATTTCTGATCATTTTACATGTGTTGACTGACTGTGATAATCCAGCTGAGATTTCTTGGAGCTCCCCTGTGGTTGATGAAATTTATTAGGCCTATGTTAGACTTCTTAATTCAGACTGAGCTTCCTCTGTGAAAGATTTGTAGGAGCAAGACAGGTAGTAGTAGAATGGGATGCTTTCTGAGTATTCCGTGTTGAATGGCAACCTGTATTTGGATGCCAGACTTCACCTATAATCTCTGAATGTGTGGTTTTATTATGTAGCTGATGGCTCGTTATGAGATTTCTTTTCTCCTCTGCAGAATCTGTCAAGTCTCTAAAGGACAAGTACTTTTCCATTCTTATTCTTCATCTGAGTTAGTAATGTATGATTAACTACTACCACTATCATGGAAGTCACATTTAAATGGCCTGAAAGCACAGGGCCTGGGGAATATAATCTACATATCATCCTGCTAGTCTTTACAACATGAGAGTTGTTACTGGCACATCTTCTTCCACACCTGCCACGTGTGCTGTGTTCTCCCAGGTTTTACACAAATGCAGCAGAATGCTGTCACCGTGATCTGTCATCTAGCAGGTAGTAAGAGGTTTTGCCTTTTTGGAAGCCTCTGCTTTTCTGGCTTTTGGTGTGTAGCCTTGAATTTGTTTTCAAATAAAAGTCTATTTCACAAGAGTACAGTATACACTTCTCTGAATAGTTTCAGTTCTTCAGGATGTTGGATCATGAAAGGAAGGTACCGTCCAAGGTCTGCCAGTGACTTCATTTTCAAGGGAAGAGAATGTCTTGCTATAAGCTTGTCTCCAAGGGAAGGTTCCAAGTCTCCTGCTGCAGAGCTGGATTTGGGTCATTTATGGTGTCTGACATAGATTATCCCAAAAAACTAAGGGTGAGTGAGGTGTATGAGATTTGTCTGACTCCTGCTTGTTCAAGGTTACTTGGGTGCTGGGACCACCTGAACTTATCAGTAAAGACTCTTGTGACCCTGGGAACCATCTGTTCCCCTAACATGGAGGGACTGAAGTATCTGTCTTCTGAATATTACTGTCTTGGACATTATGTGCTGGTCTATATAGATGGCTTATTACTTCCCATGAAAGATGTCTCTGCCAACAGCAGGAAGTGATCTGAGCTTTGTGCATAAAATAGGTTGGTTTCGCCTCTCAAGCATGTGGCCAAATCACACTCCTTTGCAAACCGTAGTCCATTGTGCTTTGACTTGCCTGCCTGGATTGAAAGTATAATTTCTTTAAATGATTTCGTCGTATTTCTGTTCCTGTCAAACATTTGTTTTGCGCCTCAGTTATCACTCTGTTACTAGTCTTACATAATGAAAAGAAATATTTTTAAAGGCTCTGAAGGAAAATGCCTAATTCCTGTTTGTAGACAAGATCTTAGTCAGGTGTACAAATTGTTTATGGTCAATTATTCTACGTCTAATCTGAAAGTAAGCTGACTGTATGCCTGAAGAGCTTCTCCTTTTCAGTAGGTTAAGATGAGCTGTAATAAGAAATGCCATGGTCTCACTAATATGCACTGTAATTTGGATCATATATTCTACTGTGAGTGGATTTGGTACAGTGTGTACCTCGTGGCAGGTAAATCTGGTCTGCATCATTAGCCCTACAACTATGGAGAAACTATTGAAATCACAAATATAAAAATAACATGTCCTGCTGGACATGTGCAGAAACATAAAAATAAAGGAAGATATTTAGTATTAAGCAGGCTGTAAGGTTGGTTTTTAAAATAAATTTTTCTTGGCTTTGTTGAAAATTGAATTCCATATGTCTAGTTTCCTCTGAGCCCTTCTTAAGAAAGAAGAAAGCAAAAAAGCGCTGAAATCCTGCCACAAGAGGGCCTTTCTTACAGTCTTTGAAGAAATGCTTCTGGGAAAGGATGTGAGCAATCTTTGAGCTATCAATGAGGATTAGTTGTGGGCTGAATGCGTGTCTTTGTGATAGTCTGGAAGACGCTTTGAGCGTGTTGACTTAGTTCTTGCCTACCCCATTAGTCCTATTTTATAACTGTTGTCTGTATGCAGGGAAAGCACTGCTTGCAGTTCAGTATTGGTATGAGAGCATTACTACTGCCCAGATAAATGGGGAGATACCTAAAATATTGTCAAAACACAGAACACTTACACAATTGTGTGTTTGGCTTTTTTACAGTTGCCTTGTAGAAGGAGACGCTAAAGAAGAAATCTTACAGCCTCCAGAGCCTCAGCCAGTACCACCGATCTTAACACCATCTCCCCCATCAGCTTATCCAACAGTCACTACTGTGTGGCAGGACAATGACAGATACCACCCAAAGCCAGTTTTGCACATGGTTTCATCAGAGCATTCAACAGACCTCAACGAGAATTACAATAAGTCAACAGAACATTCAGGGAAGAATGAACCCAGTGAACGGGCAGAGAAAAGGCTGGAGCGCAACTTAAGTTTTGAAATCAAGAAGGTACCTCTTCAGGAGGGACCACGGAGCTTTGATGGGAACTCCCTGCTGAACAGGGGACATGCAATTAAAATAAAGCCTGTGTCATCCTGTGTAGCTGATAAGAGCTTTAAGCCACAGGAACAGATTTCAGGGGATTCATTTGTAGATGCTTCTCAGAACTCACGCATGGAATGTAGCGTGCCACAGTCTAGTACGGCCTTAATACCTTCACCAGAAAGTCTGCAGAGTCAGCAGGCTTCTGATACTCCGCCGAGACCAGATCGTCTGCCTCTGACAGAAAAGGGACAAGCCACGTGGTCACTGCACAGGCCTGAAAATGCACTGCGTACATCAGCCTCTGAAGACACGTCTTCAGACCTCTTATGTCATGGTGTTAAAACTCTCTCTCTGGTATCAAACACCACAGTTGAACATCCTTCCAGTGATAATATTGATTATGCTACTATTTCTGTTCAAGCACCCCTCTGTTTCACTAATCCTCTTCATTCAGATGATTCTGACACAGATGAGATGAACTTTGATGGAGCCATGAGCAGAAGCGCATCTAATGTTTCGACCGCAAGTGCCACAGTTTCTGCTGCCACTAATACTGAAAACTTTTCTGCCAGAAAAGTATTGCCAATGTCTATTGCTAGGCAAGACTTAACAGATGTAAGATGTTCTGAAGATGGAAAAGGTAGGTTTCATTATGGTTCAGAAGTACTACTCTTTAAGCTGGTTGCATCTGTAGGGTTGGACAACATAAACTTCTTTAAAATGCAATTCTCTAACTGTAAACTGAAACAGTGCAGTGTGACAGCTTCAGAAAGGGCACATCTCTTTTTTCCCCCAGTTTCGGTTTGCATGTGAGCAATATCTGCTACAGGGTACTACAGACCTTGATAAGCTGCTTCAAAAGCCTTGTTGCGGGGTATGAATGTATTCTTAATTGCAGGTTTCTGTGTTACTGGTTAATGCATTATTTTTTTTCTCCATGTGTGATTTCATGGAAGTGTCTATAATAATGGCAGTTTTGGGTAGTTGACATATTTTAACAGTCTTGTCCAAACACACATCAAATTCATGCTTCTGGTTGATGTGCTAGTTCTAAAAATGTAGATGTAACCTCTTTCGCTGTATGAGTCTTTGAAGGTGCTCATGATTTGGCTCCTGCATTTTGATAGTATTGTAACTATTTAGCCTTGCTTTGTCCATTTTATATTCAGGTTGCGGGTCTTGTAATCCATCTCAGACTTGAGAATATAGGGCTGTATCGCTTTGCACCAGTGATCCTCAACCATGCTTTATAGTGGCTTTTTCGTTTTCGTACTTGAGGACTCTTCTGTCTGAAGCTGGGGATGTGGGTACAATCATCAATAAAGCTTGCCCGTGAACTTACCAGCACCCTACTTGCTTAACCATAACTGTTGGTGTGCATGATCTTATCGCATAATTAAATCCTCTTTTTGATTCAAATGAAGTGAAAAGTAGTTGTTGTACCCTGAGGTTAAGAAAAACCCAAAACAACAACCTCCCCACAACAACAAAAAACCCCAAACTTAAAACAAATGCATACTCTGTAGTGATCTTATTTGCTGATTTTACAGACACTATTTCAATAAATGAAGGTTTTCTTATACTGTACAGTAAACTTGAGATGGAGCAGGTCTCAGAGTCACTCTGAGCACAGTGGCTTGCAAAATGTGATGGAGCTGCTGTCCCTGCCGCTGGCATGTCGGCAGGGCAAGCTTCATGGTTTCATTAGTTAAATGTCTTCATCTTTTTATGAATCCTGGGTAGGATACAGTTGTCAGATGAGACTTCTTATGGCAGCAGCTATTTTGAATTGTTTTAAACCTTTAATTTCTACTCCAAGTTCCTGAGCAGGCAGGAGTGGGGCTTTTGCTTCCGGAACAGCTCGCGTAGTACACTCCTGAGAGGCGAGACTGGGGATGGAATGTGTTACTGGCAACAACGGTAGCCATCTCCTCTGGCTCCCGTTTACCCTTCTGGCTAGTAAACCTTCCACTAGGCTGTTTAACTAGTTTATATTGGTGGTGTAGGAGCCAGCCTGGGTGGGCCCCGAGGTGGTCTTGGGAAGTGAAATGGGGACTTGGGGCTTTAGAGAAGTGGCTAATGTGAGGCTTCCCTAGGACTGACTGTCGCACAGTGCAGGCCTGAAGAGCATCATTGCTTAAAGTCCTTGCACCATGTAGTCTAGCTGTGCTCTATTGACTTTGGAAGTAAGCATGGCTAGAGCTGCTTAAGCAAAAAAAAAAAATCACTGCTCATCAGTAGTAAGTTACTGTCTTACGTATTTTCAACATGCTTCTTGCCATGGCTTGGGAGCGTCCTCAGCGGTTCAGTTGGTTCGCACCGACTGTACATACCTACCAGTGTCTGCAGAAGAGTTCAAGACGCCGGTGTGTTGTAATGAGCTGAACTCTTAGTTGCAGTGGCTGCAAATAGACATGTAATGAACTGCAATTAAGTTACAATAACTACTGTGGCTACAGTTACCGGCAAGTTCCTTGTTCAAGATGCAAACGATACCGCTCCAGTGCAGGCTGTTAATTCTGCTTATATTGTGTTGCTGAAAGAATGAAGGAAAAGTATTCATTGGAGTTGCCGAGGTTTTTTGCTCCAGACGATTTGGACTATTCTACTTTTCTTTCTTCCATCACCTACAAACTGGTTCTTAACCCCTTAATGCGACGATAGCGTTGTTAGCATGGAGTTGCTCCCAAGGCGTTAGCATCATAAACCAAAATGGTTTTTAACATTTAAAGCAAATTTTCCTTTTGCTTTAAATTTTATGCCAAGTTTAGGATGATCTCATGTATCAAAAGATCAAATTCTAAAAATCTAGGAGGAAAACTTAAGCATGTTTTTTAACTTATTTAAACGTTATATTTGATTTAGATGCTGATACTAGTGAAGATTCCTCTCCCCCGCTCCCAGAAAGAACACCAGAATCATTTGTATTAGCAAGTGAGCAGAGTGAGTTTTTAATGTTTTGTGGTAATTGGGGATAAAATGTGAAATGCCTTTCAGTATTGTATTTGAATGTCCCTGCTTTTCTGGTTAACCTTTAAGTGCTGGAGCAAACTGGAAAATGGAATGACACCTAACATGTGTAATGGCTTATTTTGAGGTTTAACTTCACAAGCCCTTGAACACAGTCAAATTATTTCTCACTGCTGACTGAGAGTGCTGTTACATGATACCTAAGTGTATTGGAGGCTTCAATATCGATTTTAGTGGAGCTGGTTTTCAATCTGAAGGGTATGGAAATGAGATACAGTGGGGAAGTGCAATACAGTTGTGGGATTCCCCAGCTATTTTAAGCTATTTTAGGAAGTTTCCTGCTGCTCCCAGGTAGGGAATGGGAAAACATGTGAACAGTGCTTATCTGATTCTCCTTTCCTGGGCAAAGGAAAGATGACAGTGTGTCGTACCGCACTGCATATGAAATGATACATTAGGTTGGTTTGGCGTCTTCAAAAAAAACTTACCGTGGTGTGGTTATTTACTGAGGCTTTTGTTCAGCATCACTTTGTGAAACTTTCAAAAATTTTTGGCCAAAGTAGTTAATAAAGATATTTTCAGCATAGAAACATTGAAGTTTTGTAAATATGTCCCTTGAGCAGCATAACATAGGTAGTTCAGAGTCAAAGTGATCCTTTGGATATTATGGACTTGTTTCTTTTCTGTGAGAACAAAAGAAACAAAGCTTTTTTTTCTTAAAAAAAAAAGAAATATCTTTTTCAGACTGGAATCGCTAAACCCACTTCAATTTTGATTGTGTTTTTGCGTGATGTCAGTAAAGGACAAGTATGACTGTCCTGACTTGTGTGTTTTCTTTACGTAGTGTGATTTTTTTCAGACCTACTATTATGGCACAGCTGGTATAACAACATTCTTAAAATATTATTGAAAAAGAAGCTAATTCTCTTATTCTTAGCAACCCCTAAATGAAGGAAATTAACATCCACAATGCAAATACTGCGGCCTTGCGTTTTGAGTTCTGTTGTGGAGTCTTCCCTTATCTTGAAAGCTCTTTGTGTAAAGAGAGATTCATGTTTTTACAAGCATTTAATTTAAAAAAGTTGCTTTATAGCACGTTTCTAATGCTACGTTCTAAGGCCGCATCATGGAGAGTACTCACGTATGTTGAGTTTGATTTAATTTTTCCTAGGCACACCCTTGCCGAAGCCAGTTATGATTGCGCAGTCGGAATGGAGCATATTACGTGATCAGCATCTCCCTGAACAGTCAGTCTCTACAGTAAGTACAGGAGACACCTCTGTACTACTCAGTCATTTCTAATTTGGTTGGGAGCTACAAAAAGCAAAATACATCTGAAAAGTTACAGCCGCTGATCATCTGCAGTGAGCCGGCTTTTCCTCTGCCTGAGCTGCTGAACTGATGCGTTAAGAGCATGTTTTCTTTCCAGGAGAACGACCTGGTTTTCAAAGTTCAGCAATACTTTTAAAAGTCATCCTCAATATACCTTGCATTACGGCTTTAAGAGTGCAAATACGCTGCTTGTATGGAGCTTGCTGTCTGCCCTTAATGGATCATAGGCTAATTCCAGCTGGAGAACTGCAGTCTCTCGTCTAACCTGCTGCGTGAGGCAGGGACTCAGACCAGGCTGCTCAGGGCTTTATCCACTTGGGTCTTGAAAACCTCCAGAGGTGGAGACTCCAAATCCACCGTGGGCAATCTGTTTCACTGCCTGATAAAGTTTTTCCTTATATCCGTATTTCTTTTAAACCAACCCTTTTCTGCCCAGCAGATTTCACTTTTCACATCAGGCTACGAGTTGCTCCAAGCCGTCCGTTATAAACAGCTGGCAAAACTTCAAAAGCATATAAATCCTCTATACATCCATGCTGGTTTTTCATGCACCCCCAATACACTTCACAGCCACCTTCACACACCACTTAAAAATTTGACAAAAAAGATAAATGACTTTTCAGGGACTGTAAATTTAGTATGGGAACTAAACTACCTAATTTTGCAAATAATTTGTAATATGAAAATTTTAACTTTTTATTAAATATTAAGGAAGGTTCTGATAGTAACTTCTTTATTAACTACTGTAGCGGTTGGTTTTTTTCAGTGTTACAGCAAGTCAGAAATGTAGGAGCAAGTAGTTATTTCCACAGATGATGTATATTTTTTGAAGATGTTTTCATCATCTTAAATTTCTGGTGTTCTTTTAGTATTTTGGAAGCGTTTTACAGAATTATTTAAAATATTTCTCATTAACAGGGTTTGAAAACAACTTCACCTGTACCACCCGGTAAGTGATGGAAAAGATTTTTATTTATTTATTCTGTATTAAAAGGAATGTTATTTCCACTTGTTAATCTGTTCACTAATCCCATAAGAGTGGAAAGTTTAAGTAACCAAACCATTGGAACTGATAAAGTGTTTGGGGAATATTTTTATTAGAAGATCACAAACTACCGGGGAGAAATTTTTCTCCCTGCAATTCACAAATATGTCATGATCTAACCTTGAAATGCCTGTATACATACAATTGCTTCAAATGCTGCTTTCTGTCCATGCTGCTTTTTAATTTCGTTGGCAAATCTCTAAAAAAATTACAGTAGTCTTGCAACGAGCTCATCTCTTCATAAACAATTTTGAAGTACGTTTTTTAAGAAATGAGAAATTGGCTGTTAAATCTTTATTTTTGTAAAAAATATTTGATGCAAGTCGTGTTTTGGACTGAGCTGCGCTCGAAAATAGCGTTCACGCAGTGCTGAGTAAATGAGTGTTAGACTGAGGGAGGTGTTTGTCTTTTCCAGATCATCCTGAAAGGAGCAACAAGACACCAACTGACGTTTTACCTCAGATTTCTTTTTCTGGTTCCACTGATACAAGAGGTCAAATTTCAGAATATTCTGCAGAAGTAACAGATCTTGGTAACTGCAATTCTTCCAAAACATAATCACTAGATAATTTAAACACAAGATTCCTTAACATTACTAGCTTGGATGGCTTCTGCTGCTATCTCCCTGCCTTGTCTCTTCAGCCTTGCTGAAAGTTCTCCCCAGAGTGAGCGATTCAGTCATTCTTCGCTTTGTTTTTCGGAGTGTATGAAATACAGAATTAGTCAAACGGAGTATAATTTCGGTAGAACACTGAAAACTTTTAGAAATAATACCTGAGAAAACTGCTTTGGTACACAGAGAAGCGGGGGGGAAATCAATAAATAAGAACAAAGGCTGTAATACTGTATTTACTGAGAAGTGCTTTCCAAGTGAGGTTTAAATAGTGAACTATAATTATATACAAATTCTTCATGTGTGTATTTCCTATGGCCATGGTGCCTTTAGAACTCCTAATACTACAAAGTCATTTTCTAGCCCTGAGAATAAATCTCTTCCATAAGAGCCGGAGCGTTTCTTACAGTGATCCTTCCGACCGCTGCCGACATTTGTGAGACTGCATTGTCTGAGGAGACAGGAGTAATAAATACATTTATTTCCTTAGGCTTTGGTAACCGCTGCGGAAAGCCCAGAGGACCAAGAGAGCCACCTTCGGAATGGACATGATCCAAGAACCAATGGACCACACTATCAATAAATTATACTGGAAGACTCAAGTGCCACTGAGAACTAGAAAAATAGTATTCCACTTTTCTGGGGGGCGACTAACACAGAGCAGTGTAGATCTAACTACCAAATGGTACACGCTCGCAGCACATCCCATGCAAAACCTTAAACATTGTTCGTGACAGTGGATTCCAGTATTACAACTTAACTTCTTGCTGGGGCCATCTACCTGCCTTATTACACTTAGGAGAAAGTATTACATATGATTTATTTTGTAACTTCAAGTATTATTGCCTTAATGTCTTTTAACCCTGTTACACGCTGCTTGTAGACATATGTTAATATAGTAATACTTTCGACAGATTGTGTCTATGGACTACTTTTTGCTAACGTTTGATTACCATGTATGCATTATTTTGTATATGTACAGGGCAAGTAAGTATATAATTTGATAAAGTTGCAATCATAAAATATTAACAGAAGATGTAAGAAATCTCTGCATGATCTAAATTTTTGTGTACCTTATTTGTAAATTATTTGCCCTGAAGTTTTAGAAAATAGTTTCTGGGGTTTTTTACAAAAAATTGCTGGACACACACAGCCAGAATTACAGGTTAGCAGAGATAAAGATTGTAATACATTTTGTAAATTGTAAGCAAAAAGTTATTTTTATATTATATACTGTTTAATTGTCAGACCTAATTTGTTCTGGTTTTCATCTAGTCATGGAGATTCAGTAAGTGCCTTTGAACAGTATTGAATTCTCTTAGCCTGTGTATGTTACTTCAGTGTTTTGAGTTCATCTGGAATTAGATTATCAAAAATATTTGTACGTTTCTAGTATATTTGACCTGCCAGTAAAAAAGAAACCATTCTACATAATCACCACTCCTTAGTTTTCATTTGAACGTTTCATCAGTTGCCATCTTTAGAAAATGCATCTCTATCAACTTTCGGTATAATTAGGGTTTTACAGTTTGAGTATGGCGTGTTTCTAATTCGGGGAAACCAGAACACACTGGTGAAAGGACTGTTTAAATACCACTGTCTTCTCTTACCAATGGTAAATACCGTTTTTGGTGTTCAGCGACTGTGTATGTAAGACAGCAACTTAAATGAAGGTTCACACAGAGCCCTTGCAGCTACACTGTATCTTGGCAATATATTATGTCAAGAGTTAATCCGTATAAGGATTCCTTACTTAAACTTTTCTGTAATACAATCTTTAAATTAAAGAAAGTCAAAATCTCACTATGGGTGTTTTTACTCTTAGGAAAAACCTGTTTTCAGGAGCGTCCTTCACTAAAGTAGTGTGAAGGATGGCAGTCTGGCTTAGCCTATAGACCTCGTAGTTGAACAAAATAGTGACCCTCAGGACCTTCTTTTTAGCAACGACTTTAAAAGTTCTGGCTAGCAATAATGCCAGGGGAGTGAAGAAGAGTGCTTAGAGGAAAAATGTTTATTTTAAGTAGTGGAACTATCTGTTAATCTGAACTTGAGCCATGGAAACGTTATGTTTCATTTACTACTTGTACCTTTAGGGCCTCTCCGCTACAAGAGCGCTAATGCCCAGATAGCAGCCCTGTTGTAACTTCCAAAAGGTACGTTATTTGCAATTACTGTCTTTGACTGTGGATTAATGGCCGTGCATTTGGGACACACGACAGACTGCCCAGCTGGGGAGCTCTTTCAAAGAACTGTACGCACTATAAATACTTATCTTAACTTCCCACGGATATAGTTTTGCAATTACTCCTTTAGAAGTAAATAATTCAATGATATATGCCATGTGGGATAACCTATATCAGCTGGATTCCTGCTTTGTAAACGGTTCAGACAGCTGGAATGTCTTGCAGTTGGCTGAATAAAGTTGGCCTGAACTTTGTTCCCCTTCCCCGGCGTTGAAGACGATCAGCTCGGACTTCGACAGACCTCCCGCGGTGCTGTAGTGCGCGTGGGCTCTCACTGCCACCGGGCAGTCCAAATCGGGGGAACTTTTTGAAGCAACTGTTAAATAAGAAAATGGCCAAATGTGTTTTGGATGTACTTTCTGAAGGATCATTTGCATATTTCTCTACCAAGAAAATACAGAACTGTGCAGATTGTAGATTCTCCACTTCCCACATTTGAATTTCACCTAGAGCAAAGGCTGACAAAAATCTGTGCACTATATACAGGCCATCTGGCAATGTTTAATTAAAGTACATCCAGGTTCGTATTTTTTTCCCTTAGATTTGCATGGATTTGGATAGTATTCCAGACTGAGTTTGTCACAAAGTTCTCGGCCTTTCTTTGCTTTAGCGATATGAAACTGAGTTGTCCTGTACGGATTTCTGTATCCTTTCAGAGACCTGTTTTACAACTCGCTGTTGCCTTCTTACATTCATCTGAGCTCTATATTTTCATCTATTTTATTTCACGTAAACTGACAGTTTTAAGTGCGAGGCGAAACCTGCCCAATGTTGTTACTTTCTGTATCGACGCTGGTGGGGGGTACGGAGAGAAGCGCAGGGTTGGGTGCTGTGTGCTGGGTAGTTTCACATCATAACTTCCCAATGTTATCCAGTCCAACAGCTTCTTCCAAAAACAAGACCTTTCTTTGCTGTGGTTTATTTGAAAATGAACGTAAAGGGGTTTACAATATTACATTAGTTTACAAATTATCACTGAATGCTGAATAGACCAAGTTGTTTTATATATATTTTTTGAAATCAATCATGGAATAGGTTTTTCCCTTTTGTTTAGGTCCAGTCTTTCCACGTTCCTTCAGTATTTTTCTAAAATGCCATTTATTAAATTGTCTAAATGTATTAATATTGAACAAATCATGCAGTAAATTATCACACCAAGAATGAGTTCTCCATGCTCTAGAATTGTAAATACTCAAGTCTCAGAAGAAAGCTGACCTCTACTAGTATCACGGCTCATCTCTATTATGCAGCATATTTTAGGTTTTGTATTGACTTGGCAGGTAGCTTTCTACTTCTTAGTGATCAGAGCATTACTTTAGCATTCCCTTATGAGGAAAGGCTGGAGGAGCTGGGACTCTTTAGCCTGGAGAAGAGAAGGCTGAGGGGAGACCTGATTAATGTTTACAAGTATCTAAAGGGTGGGCTGAAGGAGGATGGAGCCAGGCTCTTTTCAGTGGTTCCCAGTGACAGGACGAGGGGCAATGGGCACAAGTTGGAACACAGGAAGTTCCGTTCAAATACACGGAAGAACTTCTTTATGGTGAGGGTGACAGAGCACTGGAACAGGCTGCCCAGGGAGGGTGTGGAGTCCCCTTCTCTGGAGATTTTCAAGACCCGCCTGGATGCATTCCTGAGTGATGTGCTCTAGGCAATCCTGCTTTAGCAGGGGAGTGGGACTAGATGATCTCTAGAGGTCCCTTCCAACTCTGAAGATTCTGTGATTTTTATTTCTTATTTATCTGTTAGGAAAGCCTGCTGCTTGTACATAAAATTTTTCTTAAAGAAGTTTCTGTCTTGGGGACTGTGCAGAACAATGGAAAATCCCAAAGAATTACCTCTGGGGTTTTGTATATTGAAATCTTGGATTGTGTTTCTTTGGAGACAACTTTCTAAAAGAATGAGCGCAGATCAAGTGTGACACCGTGAGTGGGCAGCGTGGTAACCCCACGCTGCTGGAGTCGTTGCTTTTAGCTGTAGATCATCTTAGAGGTGGGGGTCGCTCTCTTCTCCCAAGTAACAGGCAATAGGAGAAGAGGAAATGGCCTCAAGTTGCGCCAGGGTAGATTGAGATTGGGTATTAGGAAAAATGTTTACACTGAAAGGGTTATCAAGCATTGGAAGAGGCTGCCCAGGGAAGTGGTTGAGGCACCATCCCTGGAGGTGTTTAAAAGACGGGTAGACATAGCTCTTAGAGATGTGGTTTAGTGATGGTTTTGTCAGAGTTAGGCTGATGGTTGGACTCGATGATGTGAAAGGCCCCTTCCAGCCTAGGCAACTCTATGATTCTATCATACTGTCTTTAACCAGAGTCTTCTGACAATTGAACACTTTAATATTTGCATTTGAGGATTAAACTGCGTGTTTCAGGTTGTAATTCCCCCCGTGCCACACATAGCACTTGGTTTGAAGTGGAGACTTATGCTTTAATAAATAGTAAGTACAATGTCCATGTTTCTGATGGAGTAATGTTACCGCTGCTGGTTTATTCCAAGGTCACTAACACAATAATGTATCTCATCTACTTCATTGTGCTTTTCACATACTTGATAATACTGCACTGTGGGTGACAAGTGGTTCCTCCTGTGTTACCTGGTGGATGTGGAAGGAGAGTTGTACAGCAATTAAAGACACTTTCATCAAAGTCGAGCAGAAGCTTTGGGTTGCGAAGGAAGGGCTGGGCAATGACTGTCTCTCTTGGAGCATCTGCTCTTTGGTGTACCTGAGGATTGAGAAGCTGGTTGTAAGCAGGGGGGGTAAAGGAGGGCGGTTGTAAGGCAGAGTTGAGAACAGGGAAGCTCCGTGTAGCCTGGACACTGCTGGAGCTCCTTGGCCGGGTGTGAGGCAGACCACCTACAATCCAGCTGTAGCCACTCATAATTAAATCAGCTCCTGATCAATGTATCTGGACAGTTAAAATGTTCCGATGACGATCAGTCAGAACAATTGTGATTGTTGAAACAAGGGTAAAAAGTGAAGATCATGAGTGGCATCCAGGGAAAAAAATAATATAAAAGTTGCTTTTTCATTATTATTTGCAGTCTGAAAATATTCTTTTCACTGCTCAATCACGGAAGAAATGAGAGCAAAGCCTCAGCCTTCCTGGCTGGAAGGAGGGAATGGATTGTCAGCGTTAAGCAGGTGATAAGCCTTGGACTGCACCGAGCGCGCTGCAAACAAGAGCGTGTTTCTCCCAGTCTGATTTGGCAGCTCAGCTGGGCTAAGAAAAGCTTGCAAACACTGGCAAGAATATCCAAAGGTATAATGACCCAGGCATAAAGGCTTTTTGTTATTTTTGTCTGTGCTGACTTGTACTTAGAGTGGGGGAATAAAAGAATGAAGAACTTTGAAAAGGTAATTTGAGTTTAGTAACTGACTTCCTGGCTTTCAGAGCACTGGAGCGAGAGGCTTACGTGTCGCACAGGCAGCGGGAGCAGTAGTCGGGGTGGAAAAAGAAGAAGAGTATCTCTGAGATCTGCCCTGAGTAGCTGGATGCTGCTTCTGAGTGGGAAGGACAGAAAGCCAGGACCGCTGCTCAGGAGCTGTGCTCAGGAGGGAACACAAGGGGTGCTAAAGATCAGTTTTAACCTTAAAAAGACATTTAAAAAAAAAAAAAAAGTCTGAATAAGTCACAGTAAGTAGTTATGAATACAAATTGGATTTATGATACAGAAAATTACTTGATGAAGTCAAGGAGTATTTCCAGGGTGAATATTAACCAGAGGCAAACCAGCGTCTTTTAGGCAATAATAAATGCACAGCCATAACTGGTTTTTGTTGCAGTCAGACTGAATCTGTCTGACTGGTTGAGTAACTATATATTTAGCTTGATATATTTAACAGAAAGTGTTTTCTTCCTCCTTTTCCATAATAGGAATATTTGCAGGTCAATAGACCGAATTGGTCACAATCGCAAGGTTTAAGTATGCAGTGCCTGACCGAATACTAACCTGATTTACCCCGTTAAGAGGAGCTTGTGAAGCAAAGTAGCCCTGTCACCTTGTCCCAGAGGTTGGTAACGTGGACAGAGATTCAGTTTGTGCCGCTGCGGGCTGTGGATGTGATTTTGCCAGCAGCTGCCCCTGCCTTGGTGCTGCTGCTGCTTCCATGGACGCTCCCAGCTCTGTTCCTCCTTCTGTCTTGACTCAGCATTTTCTTCTGATTCCCCTGTTTTCTGCAACTACCACGGGAGCGGTACCTCTCTTCTAGTAGATAGGTATTTTATAGGTATAGGTATTTTGCTGTGACAAGTTTTATTTTGACTAAATCTTGCATCTCCATTTGCATGTTCTCTTCCTTTTAGCCACCTGGTTGCTTATGACTCCACGTTCTTGGTACTGCGTCCTGGTGGCCAGGTTAGTAACTCTTGTTTAGGCGGATGTAATACCTGATACAAGGGGTACAAATAGAGCAAATTCAAAAGTGCAAGCGCTTTCTTCTGCTCAAATCTTACTTTGCAGACTTTTCCCAAAGCAAACAGCCCCCCATGGGATCCTTCCACTGCCCTCATAGGCTGGTCACCAGGTTGTAATTGTTGATGAAGTCAAGCTTGGACTTTTGGGGGTTTGACGTTTAGGTTGTGGTGAGAATATAGCGTATTTTGTGCATAATATAACATCAAGTCAATGGAGAAATACTCTGAAACAAGCTAAATAGAAGATTGAAACTCTGTATCTTAACAGCACTTATTTTATTAATTTCCCCCCCAGCCGTTGTTTCTCACCTATGCAGCTCTGAACTGGAGAGAGCAAAGAGCGCCTACTTCTAAACAAAGTTTAAGTTCAAAGTGTAAATACCTAAAATGATTGTGCAGTCACTTTTTTTTTTCTTATCTTCATGTTTTTCCAGGGCATCAGGTTACCTAAAAATTAATTTCTTTAGCCTTGCAGGTGCTTGCAGGCCAAGAAATTGCCTATGAATCCTAGACAGGAAGGCAGCCGATCAATGTGTGGTTTCATAAAGCAACTGGTTTTGTTTTGAACACGCTTCTCTCTTGGCTGGCATCAAGTGTGGCTGATTTAACTTAAGTTAGGTGATGGCCTGCTGTTTCTCATCTCTCATACAACATCAAGTATGTCTGGAAAAACAGTTTTTCTTCTTTAGCTGCACTAAAGAGCAGTTTCTCTGCCCTTACTAGTAAATCAGTAATGCAGCGCTGGGCAGGAAGGTCAAGTGCGAGCAGGGCAGTAGGCTGGAGGAGTGCTGGGTGTTTAGAAACCAGCAGTCTTGCACTAGGGGACAGAACTGCATTTAAATTTACTTTAGCAATGTCAAGATAATTGTTTGGCACGTGGGTGAGGAATACACCTTCAGTCCAAACTTGGCACTTCTGAACTGAGAGCGTGACTCTTCCTCCTGGGTAACGCACCTTGCCTTGGCCAGCAAAGGGCTTCTGGGCCCATTACTTGAAGGAAAACAGCTTTTCAACCTCTGTGTTGGTGGCCAGGCTTGCTTCAAACATCCCTAACCCCTGCATAAGTCAGTTATTAATTTCCTCAGGCTGAGATTGCTTTTGTGCTAATCACTCCTTGGCATATCTTCTCTCTAAAAAAATTTGTCCCTCAGTTGTGTTCCTGTTCTTTATGCTTGCCCTTTTCATGTAGGGCCTAGAAAGTGTGCGAGGTGCTTGCAGGTGGTGGTGGTTACGCCCTGGGTTATGGGACCGCACTGAAGCCTCTGTCGGGTTTCTGAGCAGGAGCCCTGTGCCAGAGGCTGCACACAGCAAAAAGGGTGTGGGTTCCCCCCGGCCCTGAGTCACAGACAGTGCAAGGAACCTGCAATAGCACTCTGTCACAGGAGACAAAAATGACACATGCAATCTAAACAAGATTGTGTTGTTATCTCAGTCGAGGATAATTCTTAGGGAAGAAGTGGCTTTGGAAGGATTGAAGGAAACTTGCGGACTTGAGGGACAACATGGAAGAAATAATAAAGTTGGCCTTAAAACTCAGAGAGGACCGTGAAGGCTGGCGTGATGGGTCGGTCATGCAAAAGCTGATCTCTTAGAACTGCACGAAGGGCAAAAGTAAGGGTGTGGAGGACACCGAAGCTGAAAACAAGTAGTTGTGTTAAGTGTGATAGAAAACAGCAGAGCGAGAGGTAAGAGGAGTATAAATGATGCACTTAGCAGAAGTCTGGGGGCAGCTGTTCTCTCATGGGTATAAGAAAGACATTTGTGAAGGTGAAATGAGATGTGAGATGGACAAGAACTCGGGGCAGATAAGTTCTTACATGTTCAGACCAGCCTAAATGAGAGCACCTGGAGAGAAGTCCAGGTGGAAGGGAATAGGCATCAGTGACGGCTGGGATGGTGGCAGCAGGCACAATGATGAGAAAAGTGGGTAGAAGGAAAACAGAGGAGCAAAGGCCTGATTAAGCCAAAAGGAGCTTAGGTGTCTATCAAAAGAGAAAAGAAATTGTGTAACAGCTTTTTTTATGTGCAGGAGGAGGCAAATCTGGATTATAAGAGCACACCTATGTGATATTAGGGTTTGTTGGAGGCTACTCAGAGTGCCCACGCTGCTAAAAGACTTGGGGGAGGAGCCTCTGCAAGGACACTGAAAGGGTTAAAAAGATGGGAAAGAAGTCAGGAAAAGCATGAGCCACAGGAAGAAGAATTTTTAGGACAGCGTGAGGAGGAAAAGGATCCTGCATTTGGTGTGTCTGATATCAAAAAGCCTTTGGAAAATGGTTTGAGAGAGAAGCCAGATTGGACACAGTCCAAAAAGAGATTTCAGGAGATGAACACAAGAAGTGAGCGTGGAGGTGAAAATCAAAACAAATGCTAAATATTTTGGGAGGCAAAAAGCTCAAGCATGACATTCACCCACACATGCTTCCACACAGACACCGGAGAGTGCCCTGGGAGGGAAAAGAAGAGCTTTAAGGGGAAGAGAGGAAAACAACAGCAAGATGGAGATTAAGGTTAGGATGGAATTGAGGGCAAGCAGAACAACCTGAGGAGAAAAGACCAAAGAATGGATTTGATGGTAGAAAGGTGAGATATGAAAGAGGTAAATCGGTGGGAGAAAATAGTGCACTTAGAGGTTCCCTGCAGTTACGGGAGGGCAGTAGAGGAGAATTTGCAGTGCTGAATTGGAGGCATTTCAGCTTTTACAGGAGGACCCCTCGCCTGTCGTTGTTTCTGTGCAAAGCTCATTTCTGTGTTATCCCTTCAAGCTGTGCGCGTGAAGGGTTATAGACGGTAACTGAAACACCTGAAACAGAAACTGAAAACTACCCTTTCTTTAAAGATGAACTATGCGGCATATGTACAGTCCTGCAGTGAAAGTCTCTCAAACCTCGATAAAGAAAAATCCTCTCGTTCAAAGCCGCTACACCCCCAGCTGAACTACAAAACACCTCTGAGCCTTGTCCGGAATGTTACCGTTAAGATATGTCTATGGAAGCTCCAGCTCACTCTTTCTCAAAGGTTTATCATAATCTTTGCTGTCAAACCCATGCAAACAATGTGCACTTTTGTACACATATTCATTGCAGCTGTTATCTTGATACATATACAGCTGGGGAGCAGCATTAGCCAAGTTGGCTCGGACTGAAATGAAGGGTAATGTGAATCAGAGTGGATAAACATGACATGACATAGATTGTATACAGGCTTAAAGACAAGATTTACTGTCTGAGGGCTGATGGCATAAGCTGAAACTTTCTAATAAGCTGTATAGAAGTAAATTCCCTGCATTGTAGGGTTCTCAGTAGGTACAGGCTGGAAACAAGAGCATGGCTGTTCTCAGAGTCAGGTGGTGAGCATCGTCAGGGTTCCAGAGTTGTAATTCAGTCTGAAGGCCTTAAAAGCTGCGCTTGACACTGAATGTGAGATCAGTACGTGTCTTTACGTACCATGAAATCACTAGTGCTCCCGATGCAACTGCAGCTGCATTTTAATAGACTGCTCTGCCGTGTCCCTTGTGCCAAACTGCAGAAGTAGCCTCACCCACCTGCAGATTCCAGGGAATGCTGTTTCTTTTGATTCCGAGCCTTTTCTTGCTTTCTGAGCATCTTTTTACCTCCAAGCATGAAAAGCGGCGCCAAAGAGGCCATGCTTAAACTCTGTTACTTGGGGGTTTATTGTTGCCGCTGCTGCCGTAGGTGTGACTTGGTAGTGAACGCTCCAATACAGCTGGGTGACATGAACGTCCGTGAGTGTGCGCGGGGTGCAGGCGGAGCCCTGGTAGCTAGCCAGGTCAGCACAGCTTTGGGCTCTGGCCAGTCCCAGCTGCTGTCTTCCGACTCAACTGGGATTTGCCTGCAGCACTGGCAGCTCCTCACTGTAAAGTTCTTGCTTGCGGCATAACCCTGGCATGCCGCAGCCGGAGAGAAAACCAAGCAAGAGATGGTTGGACTAGAGAAAAAAATAGAAATGAAAATCACCTTGAAAAGGGGTGTTTGAGGAGGAACAAGGAATTATGGACTCTGGACAACACAGGCTTCATGTAACTGAGCAAATACGGAAGCGTATACAATTGCATGCAGCTACTGCTGCATTTTCTCAATGCTTGAGGGAGTAGTAACATCTCAGCAGTATAAACAAGTTGCATTTACTGCAGACCTTCACCAAAGAAGAGCCTTTCATGCAATCTCAAAATGCTCTTCAAATGTTACCTGAGGAGTTGAAGCAGCTTCCATGGGAGGTTATGCTGCGTGGACTAAAAAGCAGGGCTAAATGCAAAAAACAGGTTAAATTAGGACACAGTGTGCCTGGGGCAAGCCGGTGCAACGCGCCGACTGGCCTCCTGGAACCCTCAGCGTATTTTAAGCCTGTTAAGATAGCTAGAAAGTCTGCAAAGTGGTTATTGACAGTCTTGGTAACATCCGGTAATAGCCAGGCTCTCTCTGACGTGACTTTTCCCGACCATTTCAGTGCACGTACTTAATCAAAACATGCGTTTGTTGAGTGCTGGGCCACCAACTAGAGCTAGAAAATACCATTTTCTCTGCTGCCATACCGTGGTATCCCCCATCACCTTCAAGATCTGTACCAAATGCTGAACTTCATCACCTCTAAGGCCGTACGTGGCAAAAGCTTAGTATTCACAGTTTTAAAATGGTGAGTAAATAAAATCTTGTTTGTGCTCAAATCTCAGACTGAACTTCTGAGGTAAATGGTCTTTCCTTGAAGATACTTACCTGAAAACAGCTTCTGTTTTGATCTATTAAGTCGTTGTTGCTGTAACAGTTGATTTCTTTAACCACTTGACTCTGGCCTCTGAAAATACAGTGTGTCCGTATGAAGAGCTTACTGTGGTGAAGCCAAGGCAAGAAATTAAGTTTTGCATTTTGGCTTAAGTCCTGCAAACAGTTACATGAGTAACTTCTGCACGTAAACAACCATAGCAAGCTCAATGAGGCCATTCATCCGCCGAGTTAAGCATGCGGGTAAATGTTTGCAGTTCTGGGGCACTCGTAAGGAGGGTGGTTAGCTCTGTCTTTGGCAGCACGGCTGAGCTCCACCGACCTCAGCTAGTGAAGTGGAAGTTGTCTCCCCCATCTACAGTTCCCACGTTGATGCACAGAGTTGCAGTCCTTAGAGGAAAAGATCACAGGCATGTAAGAAAATTGATCTTTTGGGTAGACAAGGCCAAAGTCCCATGGAGAGCTTGGCTGTCAAGTCAAATGGAGAGCTGGACTTGGTTCAAAGAGGATCCCATTGTTAAAACATGGAATATCAAAGAACATGCTGAGCTTTTCTGCTTACCAACTCTCCTCACCCTTCACCAGAAGATGTCTGGTGTGTGGTTCCATCCCAGTATAAACTCCACCTGCCGCATTCTGGCCTAATGTCAAAAGGACAAAAATAAGTCAGGTTTATGAATCTGAGTATTTTTAAATCTTTTGCTACATTTGTTTAAATTTTCATTAGCTCACTTGCTGTTTCACTTTTTTTGAAGTGGTGTATTCGTTGCTCAGGTAAGCCTGGAGAAGTTGTCAGGAAGCAGACACAAATCTTACCTTGAAACACACAAGCTCTCTGTCGTCCATTGGCTGTAGCCGCTCTCCTTTTACTTGCGGCATCTCCGAAATAGTTTCATCATTCACTGCATAAGCTTTATGGTGAATATTTAACTTTGTAATATCACTTAGACATTTTATCAGCGCTGCCCAGTACACGTGTCTCTTTAGGATTTCACTCTGGCACGCACTGAACACAATTGTCTTGCTGTGAGTGCAGGAAGGTTGGGTCTGGTACAGTCTAATCCCACACACTACTCTCATATTTCAACACAGCTGAAACCACCAGTGAAAGGCTGGCAATTTTGTTAAAAAGTTGTAATGTAGCTTCTGATAGGTATTTCATTAGACACAATTAAAAACTAAAACAGCTATCACGGTGAACTCCAGTAAGGAATCTAGGGTTACATTTCCCATTGATGGGAACAGTTCGTACCATCAGGCTTTTTTGAAAAAGTACTTGTACATTGTTTTTTATAAAAGTCAATTTAAAAAATGACTCATAACTCAGGTCACGAGATCTGTGGGGAGTAATTTGTGAGCACTTCAAAGGTGAAGCAAGTTGCCTGGATAGAGAACCTGATACAAAACATGTTCATAAAATACCATGTTCTCCACTTGGTGTGTGGTAAGAAGCGAGTGTGGTGGAGTCGGGAGGAACGAGGATGTAGCTCAGGAGGAGAGAGGTGGGAAGAGCTGAACTGCAGCGAGTACAAGGAGGAAACTGTCTTTGCCTGTGGGTAATAAGAAGTGAACTTGTTAAGCAGGTTCCCAGTTTTGTAAGATCCTCAGAAGGGCAGAAGAGGTGTGGCTGGGTAACAGGAATGCAGCACAAGGAAGACGTTTCTATTAAACAAATTGGTGGGGTTTGACTTTCTACAAAATGTGCAATTGTGTACCAGTCTGGTCAGGCCCCGGGAAAGACTACTCCCCAGGGTGAAAGAAAAATTGGTGGTGGGATCTAATAAGGATAAACTGATCCCTGAAATGTCCTGGGGCAGGTGGGAAAGGTGGAGAAATTAAAAATGACAAGTTTATAAAGCAATCTGTTGTCACATGTAGATTTTGAGACCTCAAAGTGACACCTGAACAGTGGCACTTTCTGATACCGTTGCCATGTAGTGAATACATATTTATCTAAACGCCTGCTGATATGTAATCCACTGATAAGGAGGAAGCAATACAAGTAATTATTTTGTTAATGTATATCAACCTTTAGTATACTTTATGACTAGTGGGACAACTAATAGTTCCAAAAAGTGTTGCTGAGCAGCTCCTTCCCCTTCTGTGTCCTCAGACAGCAAATGAACACAAGTTTAGTGATGCTGGAGAGAACACCATGGTATGGGACTTCTTGCAAACTCACTGCACACTTCAGTGACACGACTCAGAAGGCTGACTGGAATCAGTCTTTATCTCAATGGTATTTACGTAGATGTATCAAGCCAGCACTTTTCAATGTCTCTTCTTTCAGCGATTAAGATCCAGTTTGTGCGAAGGATTTTTCCATCTGTTTCTCCTGCTCTGAGTGTCGGAAGCGACCAGCATGATGGAACTCACTCAGAGCAGCCTCTGGGCCAGAGTCTGTGGCGGTGAGATGACAAATCCTTTCTACACATTTACTGCAAGTTGGGGCTACCCATCACGTACACGCAGCATTCCTGCCTCTAATCCAGGGCAAGACTGTGCAAGTAACAACATATGGTACAACTGCGATTTTATGTAAATGGGCTGGTAGGAGACAGGTTATCATCTCCCACGTTCAAGACAGTGATCCAAGGCTGATAGTAACGTGTTGGATTTGCTTTGACGTTAATCATTCCATCATGATGGACCCCAAAGCCCTTAACTGCCATCCAGTACATATATTTAAACATTTTTGGGTGACCTTATTTAACGTAAATATGTTCTAATGAGAAGTACATACAGTGTCTCCTGCTTAAGCCCAGCGTGCAGTCTCTGTGAGATGCTTTCCTAATGCCATGGTCTAGAGACTTCAGGTACAATTATCTTCTAGTTATGTTGATACATCTGATAAAATCCAAGCACATTATGGCAAATATGTTTTTACATGCAGCTGTTTGCCTTGAATTAATTGTTTCCCAGGATCATCGATGCCACTGCTCTATAGAGCTGCTGCCTCTAATATAGAATAAAATTTGTGAATAGACAGAAAGCTGTTTATTGTGGATTTTTCCATGTAGATGTTTTTTGTTTATATGGGTGAGAAGCTGAGGTGAGCAGTGATAGATTATCTGCTACTTATAAGTAGCCATTTATTTATATACACATACACATATATAATCTGCTATTCTACAAATAAGTGCCAGTCTTTAAGACACAAGAACTGAGTTTCCTAGAAGTAAATGTGCTTCGAAGAACTGTCTCTGAAACAGTATAGGTTTTAATTGTCTAGGGACAGGGGGACAAAAACCATCAGGAAATCCATCTAATTTCAGTTTTTGAAAGAAACTAATGAGAAATACCTCACTGCTTGCATTGCAAAAAAGGCTGGAAATAGAGGGAAGAAGGTTGCCTTTATTCCCTTCTTGATGCGTGTGAATTTGTCTTCTCCTTCCTTACCTGCAGCCCCTCGTAGAGGCAGAACAACTCCCAGTGACCACGTGTGGGTCCTCTGTGTCCCTGCTCTTGAGATGGAGCTCCACGGTCTGTGATTCCGCCCTCTTCGGCCATCGATGTGAACCCTGGCAACAAAAGGGGTACTGTTTGTTAAGGAATTCTTTTAAAGTTTAGCTTGGGAAAGTCTATAGTTTTTCTTTCCATAATGGATTTTTCCTTTGTGTTGCCATTAAGAGTTGACTAATTTGAAACAGTTACTTTTAAGTTTTTCCTTTTGCAAAGCAGCAATCCCTGGTGTCAATTGTTGCTTTGGTAATGTAGGCTGTTTTAAAACTTTATTAACATCATCAAATCTGCAACTAAAATGCTACTTTATTTTTTCTTTCATTTTTCTTCTTGAAAGGATGTTAAAAAGCAGAGTTTTGGTTGTGATGCCTCTAGGGGAAAATACCCTCAATGCACTCCAGCCCTGGAGGAATCTTCTGAGCTGGAGAACATCTAGCTCCAAATCAACATCTTTCCTGGGTCCAGCTCGGGCTGCTACTGCATTTGTGATCATGCCAGGGATGGGGGAAGAAGGTTAGAGGCTCTCTGAAACTGAGAAGTGAGGGAAATGCTGGGCTCGTAGGAGTTGCATACCTACCTGAGCACAGATACCACATCCCAGCTCCAGGAGACAGGACAGTGGGTTTGCCGCTAGTTTCTTTGTCCTTGCTCTTAACATCAATGGGTTTTATTCCTTCTGATCCAACAGATTTGAAACTCTCTTATTTGTCTTCCAACAAACATTATGCGCAGCTCGAAATGTTACCTCAACAGTGTCGATAGCTGCCAATTTTCTTCTGGGTTTGACGTTAGAGGGGACTTCGACAGTACTTCCCCTAGACTTTTAGCTTTTCTTGTTCCCATCACGGACTAGGGGTTACCAATACTCACCAAGGGATTCTTCCCCTGGATTGCATGGGTGAAAAGAATCCGGGATTTAGCTTGGACATAGATCTCTCAGGATATTTGTACTTCGGTCGCTTGCTCTGTGGCCTTCAGATTACAATTGTGAAACTTGCCATATTGCCACTGTGTCCCTCGGTGCTACCTGTCCTCGACAGCAGCTGTCCTCTCCTGTCTGTTCAGCTGGTTCACTCTGAGTTGTCCACATAACCCGAAAATTAATCACTGGTTGTCATCCCCTGAAACAGTACTTTGTTCAAGTGACTTTAACTTCTCCAAAATCTGCAGTGGAGAGCAATGGATCTTCTTGAATTCCGCTCAGGGATGTCCAGAAATCACTGTACAGATTTGACATTGCAAGTGGATTTTTATGATTTTAGACTATATAACGCCCTTTTGTCACTTTCAAAGATATACATGAGCAAGTGTGTGCTACAGCCTCGATTAGACAAAATATTCAAGATGTCTATTAGCATATTTTAGCACACATCTGGTGCTGGACCTACTGGGTAGTGCCTCTGCATATGGGAAAAAATTATCACAACAGTTGGAATGAAAAAAGAGAAAGTGCCTTGATTTATTTAGATAAAACTGCCTGTAGCTCTTTTCTCAAGAAGAGCAACAGCAGCAAAAGCCTGAGATAAAGCATTAAGATACTGAACTGGGAAAGCCTGATGGTTTCAATTCAGCCCTAGAAAAGAGTTCAAAGGTTTTAGGAGAGAGCGGAAGCCAACAGCAAGACCTTCTCCCCAGAAAGTTCTGGATTTGGGTGATAAAGATGGCATCTTTATGCCAGAATTCTGGATTTCTCTGTAAAATCTTTGTAACTCAATAAGATAAAGTTTCTTATGGTCTAAGCACCTTTACTATGAAACTTCAGTCTCCTTTCACTTGCTGTCAGCTGCTGGCTTGTGCTTTATTCTCCTTGGGGTATACTGACCAGGGGAAATGAAAAGATCTTCCCAAGCTTCATGATAAAGCCTTTCAGATGTCATTTGCTCGTACTTGACACCATCAGAGGCCAAATAAGATGAAGCTGCAGTTTGCCTTGATCACGCTGTCATTTAAACAGATTTGCTGGGAATTGTTTATAACCTGACAGCAGTTGGATCCACTCTTAGCTCTCTGCTCACGACCCTGTGCATGAAAATGCTTGAGGTTGTGTGTAACCCTGTGACCTCAGCTGCTGCAAAGGTACTCATTTTGAATTTGATGTGAATTATATTCCAAATACTCCCTCAGAATGGAAAATGCATTTTGGAAAAATTCATATTGCTGTACCTCTCAGAGATATTATTATCCTTTTGCCCAACAAGCTCTACCTATGTATATGTCACAGAATCACAGAATAGCTGAGGTTGGAAGGGACCTCTGGAGGTTGCCTGGTTCAACCCCTCTGCTCAAGCACAGCCACCTAGACTGAGTTGCCCAGGCCCATGTCCAGATGGCTTTTGAATATCTCCAAGTGTGGGGACTGCACAACCTCCCTGGGCATCCTGTGCCGGTGCTCAGTCACCCTCACAATAAGAAAGTGTATGATTCTATGATTCTGTGATGTTCAGAGGGTACATCCTGTGCTTCAGTTTGTGCCCATCGCCTCTGGTCCTGTCACTGGACACCACTGGAAAGAGCCTGGCTCTGTCCTCTTTGCACATTCCCTGCAGGTATTTACACACATTGATAAAATCCCTCTGAGCCTTCTCTTCTCAAGGATGAACAATCCCAGCTCTCTCAGCCTGTCCTCACAGGAGAGGTGCTCCAGCCCTCTGATTACTTTTGTGTCCCTCCTCTGGACCTGCTCCAACAGGTCCATGTCTTTCCTGTGCTGTGTTCCTTTTCGTATTGAAAAATCCCAAGGACTTTTCAAATAGTCCATTTTTTTGGATGCTGTGAAGACAACAGCAAAACAAATTATCTTTTCAACTGCAAGAAGATATAATTTGAAATTGTGTACATCGATACTTTCCAAGTTTTCTCCATTGCTGTAATTGTTATTACACTTAAAAAAAGAAATATAGGAGCTAAGGCATTTCACATGTTAAACACAACTGAGAGAAAAAAGATTCTCTGGACCTGCTCCAACAGAGATGTAGCTATTTTAAAAAAAGACATTAAAGAAGAAACAACTATTGTAGGTCCTCTCTGAAGTCTAAGCTCACTTTTGTGTTTTTTTATGGATTCTACAGCGTGTTGGCAGATGAACAGTGTAATAAAAAACATTACTGTCACTCACTGTCTGCTCTGCCCCTCTTCCAAATATCTAATCCACTGACCCCGAAGCGATCAGAAAAGAGACATCAGCTGCCTCTGTCGGGAAAAAAAAAAGGCTTTTTAGCATAAACCCTGCTTTGTCACCTGTTTAATTGAAGATACTGGGCTGTACAGTCACGTTGCTTAGGCGTGGGGACACTGTCCCTTGCAAAGAACAAGGCGGGGTGGAAATTCTTCCCCCCCCTGCAGCGAGGCTTGTCACACTGTCAGCAGCTCCCGGTTACGAACCAAGTTAGTCCCAACTGTCTCATTTAGTTCAATTGTTTGAGTGGTAATTACAGAAGAATTTGGATATGCCACTGGTTGTTCTGAAAACGCTGACTATGGAAAACGAGGCTTTTCTAAAATAAATCACACTTTTACACGATGAAACTACCTTTCTAAGCACATTCTGTGCACATAAGGCTAGTTTTCACCTCCATTTCCAAAAGTGAATAAATTTACTTTTAATGAATAGGAAGACAAAAATGAATAGCAGCAAAAATTACATTTAGCTAATTTGCAGACAAAAACCACCATAAAGATGTCTAAGTGTTATCAAATGTTTTCAATTTACTCTTGGCACATTTATTTCCATGCTTGAATTAGGAACTGAACAGATGCCAAACCAAGGAAGTAAGCGCATGGAAAGCAAACTGTTGAAACTACAAAGAGATTAAATAACAGTTCTGAAAATTGTATTTCCATGTTGAGACCTGAGTAAGGTTCCGGAGCATCACTCTGGTAGGCAGCTAAGAGTAAAAAGCCAAAACAATGTAACTAAATCTGTGTACAGCACTTACACATAGCTTTTGATTTTTCAGGGGATGCCTGAAATTTGACAAAGTTTAGGTGAACATATACATCAACTTGTTTAGCTCCTTTAATTACTGAAACAAGATAGGCGTTTAAACAAATTTTTTGATCAATAACCAATTATATTAGCATTTCATAATTATTCTAATCAAAATGACAACACGTTTGTAATAAGAAGATTTGGTAAGATTACCCGTAATGCGTATTGGATACTGGACTGCTGTGTGCCCGGCATTTTTACTGGTTTTGCCTCTTTCGGATTCTCATGGTCTTGAAAATCTTCACAGATTTCCCTAAGTGCTTATAAAATCATAGAGAAAAGCACATTGATATAATTTCCATAATCAGTTTAAAGTCTTCTACTAAAACAGGTAAGTCTTTCTCATCTCTGTGTTTATGGATTCCGTACCGTGCTGCTGTCACTCTACCAAGGACCAATCTCCACAAAGGATTTTTTTTTTCAAAAAGGGGTAAATAGTTTCTTCAAAATTTTTTTTTTTAAAGTTTTTATTCTGAAGCATTTTTGGTGTTTCTCATTTTGTCTCTGTCTTGCTCACAAGCATCTGTCTGTGGTATATGTGCTGGCATCCAGGAGTTTAATTAAAGTAAAAAGAAGTAGAAAGGAAGACGCACTGAAATCTAAGTATTTCGGAATGCCTGTAGCACTTTAATGCATCCATGTCATTGGTGACAAAACAAGTGACAGGGATAACACCTCTTCCTCCAGCGTGCCCGCCACGCTGGCCAACACACAGCAGCAGGATTGTGGGATCTGAAACACAGAGCTGACTTCTGAATTTCAAGCACCCTATAATTTTCCTTGCTGACAAATGGGTGGGAGATAGCAGTAAAAAACCTGCAAACATTAGTCACGCTGCTTTCCAGCAAGCAACAATTAGACCTAATAGGCACTCTGTCATCTTGCTCTGGTTGAATTTGCTAAAGAACTCACTAATAAAAACTTGGCTTGTGCTTACAAGCACCATATACTAATTCAAAATGCAAAGGAAACAATAGCTTGACTGAAATTTAGTAGCATATTGTCAGCTGCGTTCAAGTTTGCTGCACATTTGTTAGTTTAGATGTCAGTTTTTACATCTAGTTTTGAGCTATGAGTCCCCCTCCCACCAGTTTTATCTATTTTCACATTAATATGTTGCATTATTATTCAATGCATTTTTTTTAAACATCCAGCATGTCCAATAAGAAGTTCAGAAATGAAGATTTGTCTTAATTACTAACTACATTAATGTAAGTGCACATTTGAAGATACTCAGCTATTGAAATACCTATCTAGCCTAATTAGCCTAATAAATCCTGCTGCACAGAGAAAAGTGATGTACTCTGGCATTTCACAGAGGTTGTGGTCAAGTTTCTTGGACCGAAAGCACAACCTAGCATTTACTTTAGTTAAAGATCAAACCCCTTGGGAAACGCCGTTCTTCTGTTTTTCAAAGCCCCCGAAAGTGAGAGTGTCATCTATCCAGCTGTGGCTTATCTGAAGTTTAAGTTTATTGAATGAACTTAATATACTGTTGATTGGGTATCACTACCAGCATAGAAGTTGAACTGGGTTGTAAAGCCTGCAAGGCACAAGACAGTGCCATTAGGTGCATAAAATTTCTCATTCTAGAGGTATTAAAATGCATAGGTTTTTCTCACCTACTGATACATGTAATAAATTTCTAAGGTAGCTGAAGATGACTTTCGTACTCATAGGCCTAGTCTAGTTATACCAGCCTGCAGGTAGATTTGTACCTAGATTTCAGTCCGGGGTTCGATGTCAGTTGACTACTGCTTGAATATGTGCTGTGAAACGTTCTTCTTGTGCTTTGATGCAGGTACCATTTTCCCCCTCATGAAATACAATTTGAGGATACACTTTCACAGCAGTGAAACTTGAATCATCCAAAGAAAAATCCTTTAAGCAGAGTTGGATGGATGTAGAAAAATTTGTTCTTCACTGCTGTTGAGATGAACTGAAGTCAGCCTGGTTTTACCATTTTTAAAAAACGAAACAAAGGAGGAGATGGGCAGAACGCTAGGAGCAAGCTGATTGTGAGGATGATTGGTTGTAGCCCAAATGAAAATAGTCTGTGAAGGGAAAAAATCTAATCTCAAAACCTTGTGTACCAATGCATCATATACAAAACTCCACAGAGCAATCTGATTTGGCAGCAGTCTGCCAGGTAAAGTTTAATGTGATTGATAGCAACCTTGTTCTTTCCACTGCCACAAGGAGACCTGCAGGTATGACCAGAGCAGGAGGCTGGCAACGCAAACACTCCAGGAAACAAGGGCTCACCTTCTGTTTATTTCCGAGACTGCTTCCTGCTTACTTTAGGTCTTGGGAGAATTGCAGTCTGCACCTAAACAGTGGCTATGGCAATGGTAGATGCCAAGGGCACGTCTGGGGGGGGCTTCTATTTGTGACAATCAGCTCCTTACAGGCCATGCTGCCTTTTGCTTTGGCGGGAGCAGCAGTGCAATCTCATTACTGCAGCACTGGGTGTCAGTGACCTTGCTGACAAGACCGACATCTGACTGTTCCGGTGAGCCAGCACCTCCCACAGCAGCAAACCTTTTTACTTTTTTTACAACCTTTTTTTTTTCTTTTTTTTTTTTTTTTTTTTTTTTTTTTTTTTTTACAACCTTTTACAAGCAAACACTTGCCTGCCTTCCATCAGGCCCACGGGAGCTTCCAGGCCTTAAGGTGACTTCTGCTGATGATTTGGAAGAGTGTGGAAAACTCGGGTTCATCCAGAAACGCCGCTGGGACCTCAGCCTTGTGCACAGGCGCCCAGCAGAGCAAAGCCCCCAGTCCCAGGCCACATGTCTTGCCCCGAGCCCGGCGGCAGCCTCTGCTCGGGAGAGCAGCTGCATCCCCTCACGCCAGCGTAACCTCCTGGGAAAGGCGCTTATTCCAAACCTTCCTTACTTCTCAACAAAAGCCTTTCTCAGTGAACCGGCTGCAGGGCTCCCCTGAGCCGTCCC
>VXBH01004983.1:379482-404147 GCA_013400035.1 Rynchops niger | reverse complement strand
CTATTCTGTGACCTTTCCTGTGAGGAAAGGCTGAGAGAGCTGGGACTGCTCAGCCTGGAGAAGAGGAGGCTCAAGGGGATCTCATCAATGTGTATGAATACCTGATGGAAGGGAATGAAGAAGATGCAACCAAACTCTTCAAGGCAGTGATCAGCGACAAGACAGGAGGCAGTGGACACAAATTAAAACACATGAAATTCTGTCTGAATGTAAGAAAAAAAAACTTTCTTACTGTGAGGGTGGTTGAGTACTGGCACAGGTTGCGTACAGAGGTTGTAAAACCTGACTGGACATGGTCCTGGGCAACCTGCTCTAGGTGAATATCCTTTGTCGGGCTGCTGTTTGGCCAGTTTGTCCTCAGCCTGTGCTGGTGCACGAGGTTAATCCTCCCAGGTGCAGGGCGTTGCACATCCCAGTATTAACTTTGTGAGACTTCTGCTGCCCCATTTCTGCAGCCTCTCAAGGTCCCTCTCACTTGGCAGTGCAATCCTGTGGTGTGTCAACCACTCCTTCCAGTTCTGTATCACTTGCAAACTTGCTGAGGGTGTGCTCTGCCCCATGATGCCAGCCATTAATGAAGATGTTGAACAGTATTGGCACAAGGTATCAATGTCTGAGTTACTCCGGTAGCGACTGTTTTCCAGCTGGACTTTGTGCTGCAGATCACAGCCCTTTGAGCACAGCAGTTAAGCTAGTTCTTGGTCCACCTCACTCTTACTTATCTAGGTCATGCTGCATCAGTTTTTCTGTGAGCGTGTTGCTTATTTAAGTAGAGCAAATATCTTTTTTTTTTAATCTGTTATTTTCAGTCTCTGCTTTTGAAGTTGGGAACAAATTCCTGATGTATTTTTCTGTTCTCTTGTCTGCTGTAGGATTTCATTTACAAAGAACAAATCGAACGCCCAAAACAAAACATTATCTTCAACACATTCATATGAGGTCAGAGGCATGTAACCCTGTAATTACTACATCACATATTATATGTTAAGCACAGCTCCAAGGAACTGTATTAGCAACTATGAAAGCTTAAACACTGTGTTGATCAGATCTCAAGGTATCAGCTTAGACCATGAGGAATGTGTAAGCTGGTGACTGGCTTCCTGTGAAAAGAACAGCTGTGGCTCGTCTTTGCCGAGCATGAAAGGAAGTTGGTGGTTGAGATACCAGGCGACACTTAACTGCCTCAACAGTGAGGTTCTTCAGGTTTTGTTTGTGTACCAGTCCCCCCCCCCCCCCTTTTTTTTTTTTTTTACCCTCTCTCCTATTTCTGTTGCCATTCAACAGATGAGGTGGAAGCTGCAAAGACAGCAAGTCTTGTTATGCAGATCTAATAAATGATACCTAATGAGGGTACTGGGCCTCTAATGGTGCTTTATTTTGAAGTTAATATAAAAAAGCACATGCACTGTGGCTGTATTAGAACACCTCTGCTGTTCTGAGCTGGTTTAGTAGCAGGATAGGGTATTCTCACAGAAAACAGTGCTACAAGTGCATTAGGTGCCTTATCCCTATTTCATAGATCTGATAATGTTAGCAGTCAAATATCATGTTTAGGTTTTCTTTAAGGTGGTGGTGGGAAGTGTTTTGTAGAGGCTATGGTTGGTTTGCCAGTATCCTGCAAAATGAATTCCTATTTCAGGGAAAGGAGCAAGTGTATCAGGAGAGCAGTTTGTGAACAGACAGGTCCTCTCCACTGCGTTTGTATCCTGTTCAGAACAGCAGCTCTGGATGTTTTCTGTGGGCTTCCGAAACCTGACTGGATGTGCTTGTATGTGCTGTGAAGTTTGTAAAACATCTCCGGATTCCTTCTGCTGATCTGCCTTTACATCCTGGGAGCTAAGGGCAAGACAGCAAAGACAAAAGTGCTTTAAGAAGCAACTTCTTGCATGTGTCAGTGGTCAGTGCCTCTGGGACCTCAAAGATTATTAACTCTTCATCTAAAGGTATCTTCTTGTGGAACAAAAGTTAAGGTCCAAGCCCTTTTATTATGATCTCAGAATTCACTTTGTGGGCTTAGGAACAAAGATTTGGAATTGGTCTCCTTTTCTTTGGGGTTTTGGTTTTGTGGTTGGTTTGTGCGTGTGTGTTAAGAAGCTACAGCGTTGGTCCCTAAAGACAGCTAATTTCCTCCTTCTGGGCATTAGATCTATATCTTGTTGTAAAATGTTACTCTGACCATCTGCTGAATGCCTTCCTTTCATCTTAGATTGAGAATATCGTTAATGATTTGGATTTTGTCTTTTTTGAGTTTTCTTCTGTTTGTGACTTCCAGTGAAGGGGTAAAGGTAATAGCTTACCTGATAGTTAAACTAGCTGTCCAAGATAAAAGGTGGCTGGTTATAGAAGAAGAGGTCAGACCTGAAGGAATGTTGGCTTTTAGAATCATAGAATCATTTTTGGTTGGAAGGGACCTTTAAGAGCATCAAGTCCAACTGTTAACCTAGTACTGCCAAGTTACCACTAAACCATGTCCCTCAGCACTACATCTACCTGTCTTTTAAATACCTCCAGGGATGGTGACTCAACCACTTCTCTGGGCAGCCTGTTCCAATGCTTGACAACCCTTATGATGAAGAAATTTTTCTTAGTATCCATCCTAAACCTCCCTTGGTGCAACGTGAGGCCATTTGCTCTTGTCCTGTTGCGTGTTAGGAGGAGGCCGACCCCCACCTTGCTACAGCCTCCTTTCAGGTAATTGTAGGGAACGATAAGGTCTCCCCTCAGCCTCCTTTTCTCCAGGCTAAACAACCCCAGCTCCCTCAGCTGTTCCTCATAAGACTGGTGCTTGAGACCCCTCACCAGATTTGTTGCCCTCTTTGGACATGCTCCAGCACCTCAGTGTCTGTCTTGTAGCAAGGGGCCCAAAACTGAGCACAGTATTTGAGGTGGCCTCACCAGTGCTGCGTACGGGGGGGCAGCCACTTCCCTAGTCCTGCTGGCTGCACTTTTGAGGCGGAGTTGGTGCATAAGCCTGATTTTTGTGTTTTGAGCTGAATGTGGAAGAGTTTACTTATATTAGAAGCCTAGGGGTGTAAGCTGTTCATCTGCCTAAACTTAGGTTGCCGTTCTATTGAAAGCCATGATAAAACTTGCCTATGCTGGAGAAGGGCAATTCTTAAATAGGATATTTTTACAGTTTCTGAGGCTGCTAAAGGAAATGTGTTTCGCTCTTTCAGAAAGCCTGATGGCTTTTCTTATGTATCGAGAATGAAAAGCTTTTTTGTCATCATTTTGCACTTGCAGATGTATTCTCTGTAGAATAAAGCTACATAATTGCCCCTTTTTCTCTCAATCTGTTATGTGGAAAGAAGAGCTCAGTTCTTGGAAAAAAGGTTCTTGGCATGTGCATATTGTTAAAAATTCAGGAAATATAAGTGATTTAAACTTGCTTCTCAATCTACATAATGAAAAAAATGCCTTTTAAAAATTAAAAGTTTTATACCAGAAAGTTTCACGCCAGTGTAACATGGCTGAGGGTTACCAGAGATTCTGCAAAAAGAAAAAGGTTTAATAGGCTTATTTGTAAACAGTCCTATTTGTGTTTTCCCTTTGAAGAAAGAAAAGTCATTCCTGTTTTTCGCATTATTTATATCAGAGCACAGGAATTTCTAAAAATGCAGTAGGAGAAATTATTAGTGTGTGTTTCCGCAAGATTAAATGCCTTGATTTATGGAATGTCAAAATGCAGGGAAGAAGGGAGAATGAAAATCTGTAAGTACAGTTCATTTTCTAAAGTGTTTCGTTAATTCTGCTGTAAGAAATGACACTTATTTTAATTGTACGTTCTTATGAACACTTAAAATTTTTTTTAGATGGATTTTGCACAGGTGTAATTATAAAACTGGTATATTTAAGATGAGACCTACCACTGAGTCATACTGCATACTTTTTCCCATCCACTATATTTTGTCTTTGTATGTCTTTAGGGAAAATGTTGAAGGATTTGTATGCAATGCGCCTTAGTTGATGGGACACTGAGGGGATGGGAAAGACTGAGGTAAGAGTGCAGGGCACACAACCCACCACACTGATTTGCCTGTAATACTGATTTTGCTTCACAGTCCTTATGTACCAAGTTAACTTTCATATAAGAGCACAGGGTGAAACACAGATGTACAATACAGATAGGGTATGTGCGATGAGATCACTGAGAGGAGAGCTCTTCTAAGTTCCAGTGGGCCTCAAACGTTTTTCAGAAAGAATGCGTTAAATCATTTGCGTACCTTTTGTGTAGCTGGTGGATTGCTTTCCCAAGTTTTCTGGAGATGTCTTTGCTGCTGCTTGCTCTTGGTTCCCTCCCATCCCTTTACATGAGTGATTCATTTCTACCCCTGAAGTTACTCATGTTCAGATAGTGCATTCAGTTGGCTGCACAAATCTTTGAGAACATAAAAGCAACCAAGAGTGCTGGACTTGAACAGTCTCCCCTGTTGTCCAGGTGTGTGAGACACTCAGCGCACGCTGCTTTGGGATGGAGCAGGTGGCAGCTGGAGGGAGAGCTGTGCTCTAATGGCTTTGAAGTGTGGGTCTGGAGCTTGAAGTAAAGACTTGTGGAACGTCAATGAAAAGTGAAAGTCGAATCTTTTTCTACTACTGTTTGCAAAATCTATGCAGGCTAAAAGATTGCCGTATGGTTATTGTTTTTTCGGTTGGAAGATGTCTGAAGGCTATGCGTACAAATTATGATAGACTGTGTAGCACATGTGCATGTATTATTTGGCACTTTTATTTTTATGGTGAAGACTGTGGAAATAATGGTAGTTTTTTACTTTATTTCAAAGACAAGGAATTCAAAGATAAGACTTAGAGAGAATTGCAATGCTGTCACATTTATAGGGGCTCTTCCTTTGAGAACAGTGGTTCTACCTCTCCAGCTTATCACTGGTAAAGGTCTTTGAGTAAGTTGCTAGGCTGGGTGCACACAAAATATTTTTCATTCACCCTGTAATTGTATGGTATATGTGAAGTGGGTTTCAGTTCTAATTTCCATGGCACAGATTAATTAAAATACGGTGATAATCAGTTCAGAAAAGAGTTCTGGTTTTATGTGGGTTACTCTACTGTCTTTCAAGTTCTTCCATAGCAGTGTGAAAAACACTGGTAGAGGAGTGTTTTTGCTGCCTTTGCCGCTTGAAGTGGATAGCGTAATTGAATTAAGATGATTAAATTGGCACTTTTTCACCCCATCATGTATCTTAAGATCCAGACATGTGGAACTGCACAAAAATTTTGTCTTGCATGGTTCCTTTTACAGACTCTTGTTCTCACGTGCAGACCTGTAACAGAAGACTTCTGTTCAGAATCATACGACTCCCGCCAGGTTTCTATCCTTGCTTTCAGTCTAGGTGGGATTTCTGTTGCTTTTTTTATTTTAGGTATTGATTTATTCACAAAGCCATGATTTAGAAGTATGTAAGGAAGAATAGGTTGCTACTCTTAAAAATACTTTTAAGAAATACATAAAATAGCTAATCTGTAACTTTATGTGTATATGTTTAATGTGATAACTTAGGTGACCAGACTCCAGACACTGTTTGCCGACTTTGTGTTTTCTGACTGCTGTAGAAGAATTAACTGAAAATATTTCAGAGCTTTGTATTTTTTATTGATCACTTTATAAATCTTCACTTATCTTAAAACATCCCATTGCAGCTTTTATAAGTGCAGTTTATGGAAAGGGTATAGGAGGAAGCATATTAGGATCTTCCTGTGTGGCTCTGGTGGGTAAGAGATAGTTACCTTAATGAGCTAAACATAGTAGAAATCAATGTATGTCCTTGTAGCAACTTTTATCACACCTTGTGTTGGTATGCCTGTAAGTGTCACTTTCTAAAAAATCTTGAATAGCTTTTCTCAGGGTGGTTGTGACTATTCAACTTCCAGGAGGGTTGAGACAACATAAAATAGGATTATTTGATGTATTGCAGGCTTGACTCTTCTGATGTTTAATATTCAAGCTTTCAAGCCTATAAATAGAACAAGAGAGCTGTCAGTTCTCAGTTGTACACCTGCTGTTTGGTTTGTTTCCTGGGCTGTGTACTGAGGCACCTTGAAGTTATGTTTGTTTTCAGCACATGGCCTATTAGCTTTTCAACCTGTTGGCAGTTGATCTTGCTCATTCTCCTTAATTGCGGAGTGACTGCATTTTGTGCCTGATCAGAATTCCATGTGCATGTTTGAACTCTATTAGGAAGTCAGTTTTTCTAATCCCTTTGAACTATTTTATTATATGTTTTTCATTAACTCATCAGGTTATTATATACAACTATATTTATTCAAAAAATATAGTAAAATAAAATTACAATACATGATGATATGTTAAAATCAAAATATAGAATTATGTCACTTAAACATCTGGCTGGTACAAACTTGAGGATTTTTTGGGATCTGAAAGGCTTCTTATGGTTTTTCTTATGCTGGGTGTCTTTTTTTTCTTGTTTGGGTTTTTTTTGGTGTGGTTTTTTTTTTTATTTTTTGCTACTGTAAGTGGCGGTGCCTCCAAGAACACTTGTACTCTCTACAGCTGCATATTTTATTTATTTATTGGCTGGTGTGTGGTGTCTTGGCTGTTCCTCTTCTAAGCTATTTTTCAGTTGTTATGAACTTTAAACTCATTGGAAGATCCAGAATGACATTTCTGTGGCTTGAACTGGTATTTCTGTGTTGACTATTTAAAGATTTAGCCTGAAGAGCTGTAGCAGAGCTGAGTCGTCACAAATGTAAGAATGCTAGGAAATGCTTGAGTCGTGTCAGTCCATGTCAGACTATGGGAAGAAAGTGAAGATCATTAATTGGAGGTTATTTCTTACTTATCCCCTTACTGGAGAGGACTAGGCAGAACTTCTTGCAGCACTGCAGTAGGAGATGGCTGGTAAAGGACCAAGCCAAAGACTTTTAAATAATGTTTTGTAGCTGATGACAGGAATAGCCAGGCTGGTCTCTCACTGCAGAACAAGTAGTATACCTGCAGCTGGTTGATATTACTGTGATTTTTTTTTTTTTTTTTCTTGTCTGTGCTATAGAATGAGGAGTAAGATTCTGTGTTCCAGTACTACTGTTCAGTTGAAAAATCTAAGAAATGTGGTCCCTGTTTGGGCTTCTCTGTGTTGATGTTCTTTCCTCTGTGCTCCTGCCCCCTACCAAGTGCTCCTCAGCTCTGTTAAATTTCGGTAACTGAGTTCTCCTGAAGTGAGGAAGTGAAAACTGATTTTAATTACTGGCTGCTGTTAAAAATCCTTGCCCGTTCCTGATACTAGCTGTCAGCTACAAAACTGTAGGAAAAGAACAGTTTAGTGTTGTTGTTAATGTTGGTTTGTTTTGGTTTTAAACTTCTAAAGCTTCCTCCCTAGTAGTTTTGGGGGCTGTGACCTCAAAGTCGAGAAACACTGCTCTAGTTGAAACAACTGAATGAAGTAAAAACTTTGTGGCCTCTGCTTATGTGAAACTTCAGGTCAAATGATCTCATGGACAAAACACAACATACAATAAACTTCAGGTAACTTGTGAGATTTCTTATAAAAACTCACACTTGGAAGGAATCTGTAGTTACCAGAGTTCAGGCTGTCTAGCATCAGTTTAAATTACAAGTATGTATCATGTAGTGATAACAGAGCATTGGCTTATTTGCATACGGTCTCAGTCCTGAGTAGTAGGCCCTGTGCTGTGACAGGGACATTGTGGCACCAGAAGAAATATGTTTACTGATTTACCTTGAGAGTTCTACCTATCATGTAGATGTACGCAGTGGCAGAAGTATTAGTGGTACATAAGGCCTGACTTGCCCAGAAGGTGTTTAAAAATTGTTTAGAGGTAGTTCTGTTATTGCTGAGTATGTGCAGGCATGAACAGAATTAATGCAGATTTCCATTCTTATAATTTCTTTAAAAATACAATGCAAGTTTTATAACTCCATCCTCGTGCATATATTGGTAGCCAAATAAGAGCAGAAGCAAAATTAAAATTTTGCTGTTCTTTTGTCTTTTACGCTCCAGTAAAGCGTGAGCCCAGTCTGCTTTTAAACATCAGATCAAGGGGAAAGGTCCTGTAAATGACTATGGCCGCTGAGGGTTTTTCTCCCTGACCCTGATACTCCTCATTCTTGGAGTCCCAAAGTGGTTCTCTGACTCACCTTAACTGAAAGACTTTCTTTATTATACAAGTGAAAATTATTATTTCTGTCTCATGTTTCTGAATCATGCAGTGGAAAAAGTTTTTTGTTTATAGGTGTGTCAGTAGCTGTGCTTGTCTAAATGCATCTCAGAGCCCTTCAAAATGGCTACTGTCTTGGCTGAAATTAGATTCCAGCAGTTGCCTGTGTATGTATGTACACATCTTTATTGTGACTGCTGGTGAAGACTCTCCAAAACACTTGTCTTGAAGGTTTTGGGTGGTGAGTGTGTGCCTCAATAGTGACTACTTGAGAGGTACAAGAGAGTTAGCTTTGCGTCGGGCACTGCGCTGCTGCTGCCAAATCTTGCTTAAAACAAAACTACTATGTATCTCTGTCTTACAGTGTTTGTATCTTTATTTAGCCTTCTGGATTGCTTGCTTATGTTTTCACCAAATTCTGTATGTCTGTTGTCAGGCAATGTGATTACTGTCCTAGGGAGACACCGAAGGCAACTGTTCTGGTGTCTGTTAGCCAAATGTCAAAGCAGCACTATTGGGTTTGGAGGAAGCAACGCAGTTTGCTTTAAAGTATTTTGAAACTGGCAGCAGCAGAGTGACTGAATGAGTGTGTTTCTGCTCCTCTCTACAGCTAACACAAAAGAAGACTAAGATGAAAGTACTTTATTGGGCACTGCTGATAGCAATTCCAGTATTTCAGCAAACTAATTCCTTTTACTATTGAAGTTTTGGCAACTTCTGAGCAGCTTTCAACACCTGCTTCAGAGTGGATCTTTGAAATTCAGCAGAGCAGAAGCCTTAGGCTAGAAATGTGCCTTCTCCTTGTTCTGTGAAGTTGTATTCAAGCTTTGCTGAGAAATGCTGCTTCTAGAAATCAGTTTCCATTTTGTGTCTGTATTCCTCAGGAAAACTTTGGCTATACGCTAAAATAATTGGACACAAATATTCTAAAGTTGAGCATGTGTTGATGTCCAAGCAGGATTGGGAACAGGGACTGTACAGTGAGTGTGTGGGTGGTGCAGATGAAAGAAATTGTAGTCTGATCCATATTACAGTTAAATTACTAGAGTGTTATCTTTAAAAAAGTAAGCTGAGAAATTATGTAACTTTAATATTAAATTTAAAAGTTCAGGCTTTTTGGTTAGGAAACTTCCTATTTAGGTTTGCTAGGAACAGGGTCCTATTTCATATATGTGGTAAGGTAGTGTGTGTGGGTTTTGTTGTGTGGTGGGTTTTTTTTTTTCCTTTAAAAATTCAGCCTTGTGCTTGCTGTTCAGTGTGAACAGATGAAGGTGTGGTGGGCAGCGTAGCTAAGCGGATCAAGTGGTTTGCTGCCACTGAGGAGGGGTGGGTTCTGCTGCTCCTCTCTGCAGGCTATCGATGATCTCAGTACTCTAGCTTCTGTTTGACAGTGCTGTGAACCAATTCTGTTCATTAATTTAGCAGCAAAGTGAGTAGTTTCTGCTGAGACATTAAGTTAAGTCAATTTACTGTGCAATCAGATGAGCATTAGTCAATACCAGGAACGGTGTAGGACTGCATGCCAGGAGCAGTGGCAGAGGAGAGTGGGGAGTTGGACTCTACCCATCTCTGGCAATGAGATCTTAGATTGCTCAGCTGTGTCACGTATCCAACGTTTGAAGGCCAAACAAATCATTATGAATTTGACATTTCTCTGGTGTTTCAGTATTCAATTTAACATTATATAATATAAATATAATTTTCTCTATGAAATACAGTGCCTGAAGTATCCAAAAATAATTTTTCCTAACTGTCATTTGCTGCCAGTCTGAAAATGAAGTAGAATTCTGGACAGAATTTGTCTTGTGTATGCAGTAGCATAAATTTGTGTGAATTTGAAACAGGCTCAAACCAACTAATGAGTTTTTGAAGTTGTTATCTTTCAGTTTCTGCTTAAAGAGCTTTTAGAGAATTAAGTTTTACTCTTGTTGGTATGTAACTTTTAAAAAAGTCTTTGATTCTAGTAATGTTTTGTAAAAATCCTCTTTGGAATCCCCTTTCTCTTCTGAATTCCTCTTTTTTCCTCTCCAGTGGCATCAGTAGCTCACACCCTTGAAGAAGGGGTTCGTATTTTGTCTCCCAAGGATAGACAGCTCTCCATTTTGATTTTTCTTTCTCTCTTCCCACTTGCAAGTAGATCTTCTGCTGTTTTGCTGTTATACAGCCTTTTGTTCCTTCAGTGATAGTTGCTTTCTTGGTTTCCAGATGTTTCAGAATTAAAAATGGCCTCAGTGTTATCCTTTTTGGTATATGGAGATCCAAGAAGCTCTGTGAAAGTGAAGACAGTTGCATTCAGAGATGAGAGGCTGCTAGCAAATATTTATTTAGTTCCAAATAGTGCATGCCATTTTTGCACTTCTCATGATTTGGGAAAGCATGTACTGATGAACAGAATTGATATATGGGTAAATCCATAACCCTTGTGGTCTGTGATCAAAAGTAAAAATAGCCTGTATTATTAAAGTATATGCTTTTGAAGCTGAACAGAAGATTTCTTTTCAAACTGGGAGGACTGTGTTGGATACCAGAAAAAGAATTATTTTGATCCTGTCGTTAAGAGCTTTTTTTCCCCTTCTGAAGGTTTCATGGAGATGGTGTGAAAACAAACACAGAGAATGATAGATGTTCTTCACTTTAAAAATGTCTTGGTGTAATCCCTCTTAATAAGGTTTTGAGTGCTTATGTAAGTGCATACCAAGTTAACTCAAACATGTTCTTACAACAGTTTTTGCGTGCAAACCTTTTTGGATATGTTTATGTGAATTTCATGTAATTTTACACTGATTTATATTTCCTCTATCTGATGTTAATTGCGTCTTATGTTGTGATTTTTTGGGTTGTTTCTGTCTTAAAAGTACCACTGCTTTTGAGACCGTGGCTTTGTTCTTTTAAGTGCTGTTTACTGATGATTAGAACAGAATGGACTGTTTCAGTTGCAAGGGAGCTACAACGATCATCTTAGTCCAACTGTCTGACCAATTCAGGGCTGACCAAAAGTTAAAACACGTTAATGGCATTGTCCAAATGCCTCTTAAATGCTGTCAGGCTTGGGGCATCGACTGCCTTTCTAGGGAAGCTGTTTTGTAGTTCAGTAGTTTTGTAGCATTAAAAGTGTTGGGTTTTGGTTATGGGGGGTTTTTTTTTGTGTTGGGTGGGCTTTTTTTTGGTCTTTTTTTTGCATAAGTACATCTGTGAAATATATTGTGATGGATTAAAAAAAACAGCCACCGCATATTATAGGAGGAGTCAAATTAAATTGATTGTTGGTAAAACTTCTTGGAAGATATAATCAAAGGCAGGTAATAGAACAGATTGAAAGGGGAAATCAGATGATTTTCCTTCTCGTACTGTAGCAATGGAAGTCAACAAATTTTGAGGTAGTTTCGCACAGATACAGGTTGATACCCATCTTTTATGTAAGTACTTTACATTTCAGTTAGTAATAATGGAATGTAATCTAATAGCTTTATGTCCAGCAGGGGTGCATAGATGCTATTCTTAAGTTGTCTTGCAGTTTTCTTTGGTGATAACAGACATGCTAAAGCATGAAGAAGCAATTTGGATCTTGCCGTAGCAAATAGCTTCTTGCTTTAAACGCAGAAGATGTTGTATTTGTTGCCTGTTACGTTACTGCTGATTGAACCCCGGTGAAGATAAATTTACATCCTTTGCCTGCTGTGCATGAAGTTCCAGATCTGAGTAACTAGTGCCTACAAATCTGAGCTCCATTTGAGAACAAGTGAAGGGGGGTTGGTAGGTAACCCCTGCTTCCCTCTGCCTCACCTTGATGCAGCATTCGGTGCTATAATTCCATATTTTCTCTATGCAAACTAATGTAATATCTGGAAATGTTTGACTTCTTTATGATATCTGTCAGTATAGCAATGAATTTTCATGTTTAGAGTGAAACAATTGTAAAAGGCTAAGTTAAAGCATTTTTAAGAGTTTGAAACACCTGTAGACTCTTGGACACTTTCTAGTTGTGTATTCCTGCAGTCAGGAGGAGGGGAAAAATTTTCTGTTCTGTAGTCCTTATTTTGAGGTTTGGATTGAGATTTCTAAGCCTATAATATGGAACTTCCCACTGTCATAAACCATTTCTTTGTTTTTATTTCACCCATGAATGGAACTGGTGCCGGAATGACACCCGAGATTTTTGTCAGGTGATGACATTTCACTGAAGTTCCCTGGCACCCGCAATGAACTATTTTCAAGGCTCCTCTAAGGTTGAGGTAGTTGGTTGCACATGTGTTGCTGTTTTTCTGGTCTTTCTATGCCCACTAGATTTAAAGACTCTTTTGGCAGAAGGAGATGGTAATAACGAAGTGGTGAATATTGCATCTATCAGATGAAGCAGTCCTGTTGCAGAGGCTCATGCTGGTTTTACATTAAACTTAGCCTAATAAAAGGAGAGATTTTCAGGAGGATACCGTGTCTTTGGGCAGTTGAACTTGGTTAGCTAAAAGTGAAATTGTGCTCATAGAGCATGCTATGTTAAATCTGATTTGGGGTGAAGGGAGTCTTTGTAGCTCTTTACCTGCAGACGACACCAAGCTGAGTGGTGCAGTTGATGTTCCTGTGGGAAAGGGTGCTGTCCAGAGGGACCTGGACAAACTCGGGAAGTGAGCCCATGTGAACCTTACGAGGTTCAACAAGGCTAAGTGCAGGGTCCTGCACCTGAATTGGGGCAACCCCTGGTATTAATACAGGCTGGGAGATGAAGGGATTGAGAGCAGCCCTGCCAAGAAGGACTTAGGGGTACTGATGGATGAAAAGCTGGACATGAGGGAGCAATGTGTGCGTGCAGCCCAGAAGGCCAGCTGCATCCTGGGCTATATCAAAAGAAGCGTGGACAGCAAGTTGGGGGAAGTGATTCTGCCCCTCTGCTTGGCTCTGGTGAGATCCCACCTGGAGTACTGTGTCCAGCTCTCAGCAGAGGAAGGACATGGACCTGTTGGAATGGGTCCAGAAGAGGGCCACGAAGATGATCAGAGGGTTGGAGCACCTCTCCTGTGAGGACAGGCTGAGAGAGTTGGGGTTGTTCAGCCTGGGGAAGGCTCCAGGGAGACTTTCTTGCAGCCTTTCAGTAATTAAAGGGGGGCTACAGGAAAGATGGGGACAAACATTTTAGCAGGTCCTGTTGCAATAAGATGAGTGGTAATGGTTTTAAATTAAAAGAGGGTAGATTCAGACTAGATAGAAGGAAGAAATTTTTTATAATGAGGGTGGTGAAATGCTGAAACAGGTTGCCGAGAGAGGTGGTAGATGCCCCATCCCTGGAAACATTCAAGGTCAGGTTGGTCAGGGCTCTGAGCAACCTGATGTAGTTGAAGATGACCCTGCTTGTTGCAGGGGAGGTTGGACTTTAAAGGTCCCTTCCAACCCAGGCTGCTCTATGATTCTATGAACTGTGTGGATCAGGTTAAGAAATCCTAGAGCCCACTTCCTTGTTTGGGCTAAATAAAAAATGAGTGACCCTCAGGGCACTTCTGTCCCCCTACAAGATGAGAAAATAGAAGCTAGAGAGATAACTAGCTCGCCTGCCCCCGTTTCAGAAATCCCAAAGTTATGTAGCTGCTGTCACAAACCTCGAGAGGTTCAGAGGCAAGTGTCTTAATTACTCGTTCTCCTTTCCAGTATCTGCACCTTCCATATCCAAACCTCTTAATTATCAGCAAGAATGTGTGATTCCACACACCAGCAGTTGTAATCTAGTTGTGATATTTTTTTAAAGGAATTCTATGAGTTACTTGGACTGAGGATTACGAGCTGAAAATAGTCAACTGCAGCATAGTAATGTAGAGACTGCCTAACTTAACTCTGGCAAATTTGAGATTACTTAGAAATTTTTTATTTCATTGCAAGACTAAACTTCTAAACTTCTATATCTGAACCTGCTGATCTTGAATCGCTTGTTGTGAATATAATTTTATGCTGTAACCTGCCCAGTAATCTGATTTATCAAATTGTGAAATGATTTCAACTGCTAGGCTTTAGGGCAGCGTAATGACAGAAGCTTTTTTGGGTACCGTGTTTATTACTTGGAAAAAAAAAAACCCTAAAGGGTTTGAAGAAAAACACTTTAAAATGAGAGAGAATGTTTACCTTGGGAATCACTTGAATGCCTTATCCCCAAGTGAGTACTTTTGGCTGTAGGCCATAGCAGTTTGTTTTCAGTTCAGCTTGCATATTATATAAACTTGAAAATAGTTTCTGTTTTGTGAGGGTTTGGTCACTGGTTGTTTGGGGTTTTTTGTTGGTGTTGTTTGGTTTTGTTTGTTCGGTATAAATAATTTGGTTTTGTTTCTAAGAAGTATGGGGTCAGTTTTTAGATGTTTCCACATGTATTTCTACAAAGGTTATTTAGTTCTGGAAGAATGACCATGTAAAGCCGTCCGGCAAGGTAGGTTCTGGCAGTGGCATCTTGTGAACAGCTTGCTGATGGTGGTTGATATTCATTGACCATTTATAAACCCTTTGTTTGGCACCTCTGTTGACAGCTGTTATATAATGTCTCTGAACTGTCTGGTATAGTAATTGCTGATGACCAGTTAAAGGGTATGATTAAGGATTGTGACTCATCGTGAAAGCAGCCTTGGGAAACTTGGTTTTTCGTGATTTCCTACTCCACCCCCTTACACCCCCTCCAGCTTATTTGTCAGTCATAACGTGAACATGGCAGATGTCTCTTACTACTCGTTTTCAGCAAGATACACATTGTGACCCTCGATATTGGGCTCTGGTCTTTGCGTGCCACGGTGATGGTTTTGTTAACTTTGAATCCTGATCTTTAAATATATATCTTGTATAGGAAGGTACTTAAGGGATCTTTTTTTCCTCTCAACAGGTGGGAAGGAGAAGCCAAAAACCAATGCGGAAGAGCTACAGATTAAAAAAGTTAAGAAGAAAAAGAAAAAGAAACATAAAGAAAACGAGAAGAAGAAGCGTCCAAAAATGTACAGCAAATCCATTCAGACCATCTGCTCAGGATTGGTTTCTGATATTGAGGATCAGGAAGCCAAAGGCATCATAGATGATCATCTTAAGGATTTCAATGGGAAAAATATGGATCCCAAGAAGGACTGTGAGTCCAAGATACCAGAGAACAGTGAGTTTCCATTTGTCTCGTTAAAGGAGCCACGGGTTCAAAATAAACTCAAAAGGTTGGACACATTGGAGTTCAAACAGCTGATTCATATTGAGCACCAGCCTAACGGAGGTGCATCAGTTATCCATGCCTACAGTAATGAACTCTCCCACTTATCTCCTGTGGAGATGGAGAGATTTGCAGAAGAGTTTGTGGGTCTGGTTTTTAGTGAAAATGAAAACTGTGCAGCTTACTATGTAATGGGTATTGTTCATGGGGCAGCTACTTATTTACCTGACTTTTTAGACTACTTTTCGTTTAATTTTCCCAATTCACCAGTGAAAATGGAGATTTTGGGAAAGAAAGATATAGAGACAACGACTATGTCAAATTTTCATGCTCAGGTAAGAGGTTATACATTTTACTTTCTAAAGTCATGTAATGGTTTCAAACGACTGTGAATGGGTTTTTATAGAATACGGTTACTATTAGCTTGTGCTGTGTGAATGACGCAGAAGACTAGAAACAAGGGAATTCTTTAAGTAATAAGTTAGTTCTGCAATATTAAAGATAAGGAGCCTATTAACTGAGACAAAGTTGGATTTTGTGTGTGGGAGGAGGTGTTTGCATGCATGTGTGCCCGTAGGTTTCTTTGGATTTGCATCTGTAGCTGAAGCTTAACCGTGCGTTTTGGAGGCTTAAAATGGTTTAGCTGCGGCTATCTGGGTGTCTGAATTGTAGTTTGTCTGTATGAACTTCTTTGTAAAAACCTGATATGGTTTAATATGTTAGAACAATGTTATACATAAAACCTGTGTAGGGAACAGTTAATTAGTTGCATATGTAGTTTGCGGCTTCTAAATTCATCCCTAAAGAAACCTTATGATGGTTAATGTAGATACTAATTTGATCCTTACCCCTTCGCATTTCCTCACAGTTAGTTGTGTTCTCCTGAAAGCTGTTAAGTTGCATGGCAGAATGGCAGGCAGTTTTTGAATCTCTTTCTCTTTTTTTTTTTTAATTTTTATTTTCCAGGAAGAATGTCTGTATACTGTCTTATCAGCACCTGTTGATTAAACATCACCTTTGCTATTTATTAACTTGCTGTAGAAGACACAATACTGTTGCATATAAGTTACTTATATTTCAGGTCTTTTAAGTCCAGGGAAAAAACATTTTTAACTTTTAGATTGCCACCTTGGTGATGCATGTAAAGCTCATACGGATACTCTGAAACAATTTATTAAGGAACTCAATTCTGTTTTTTGTTACATCAGCTTTAGCCCACAATTGCCTGTTTTAACTCCCTATTTAGATGTTTTATGGAACACTTTTAAACTATTTAGTCTTCGCTTTTTAGACAATTACGATGAGTTCATTTTTTTTGATGGAAACCATGCTTTTGTCATCTTGGTTATATAAGCATTTGGATGGAACACTATTGCATTATTGACAAATTTCGGGTGTTTGTTATCCTCAAGGCTATGCAGAACTGAAGTGTTGCTGCAAGAGAATATTTGCAGTGCTGGTTAAGAAAACTTTCACTGCCATGGAATATGAATGTTTTATGAAATAAGTTAACTAATTTTTTTCAGTATGTAAGCTGGATCATAACTTTAACAGTAAAAATCACAGAATATATTATGGGCAGCTACCCAGAACTGCCCTGTCTTAGGTAATTTTGTATAAAAAAAAAAGATATATTTGTCCTTGTAAGCATGTTCTTTAAATTCAACCTGTTGTTTTGGGCAGCATTAATGTAAGCATAGCTGTGTACTAGTGTATGCCCTAAAGAAATAGTTAAGAAAAGCCAAAATTTTATTTTTGTCAATTATTATGGAGTTATTTTACTGACAGGATGGATTAATTTGGTATTACGATGGTACCATCAATATCTGTACTTAAATTAGTCCTGTGGCCATTGGTTTTAAGATTATAATTTCCCATTTTTCTGTAAGTGAAGGAGGAACAGAGAGAGAATGTAGTAGATGAAAGAAGCCAAACTGTATTATTACAGCATTCAAACGGTCAGCTTTATAGGCTGTTTTCTTATCCATATTTTACTTGGCTGGAGGTTTAGTTCTGGTATCTTCATTTATTTTCTCTGTTTTTCAGTTGGTGTTCATAGCATTTAATCACTTGTAAGAGTTTGCTTGACAGAAAATGCTTGGCTCTTTGTATTTTTGCTAATATGAGGAATTTAGTGTGTATAAATAATGTATACAGGCGCACACCAGACTTAACCGTATCATATTCTGTGCAGTGTCATTATTTCCTGGAGTATTTCAGTCAGTGTCTTGGTTGCCTAGCTATTGGTTGTATTTTCCCTTATTTAATTATTTTTTGTCTTATTCTGGGTGCTTGTTTTGTCTTACTTAGGTGATCTGCTACATTTGAAAGGTTGTTAGCTTAGTGTTCTCCTTTCTGACTGGGGCCAGTATCAAAGATGTCTAGGAAGGAGTATGAGAGTCTAGTAGCCATAGTGATCCTGTGTCAGAGTGCTCGTCCCCCAGGGATATGGCAGGAGCTTTTTGAATCTGAGAGTTGTAAATTTTGTGGTTTTAGCCTTCGTCTGTGGGTTTTTTTGTGTGTAAATTTCTGATTTGTTAGTTACCTCTCTTTTTCCATTTTCTACCTCTGTCTACCTTTATAAAAGGTACTAAATGATTGCATAATTTGCTATGTTTTGTGCAGATTGATTATATTCTCCTGTCTTGTTGAGTTCTAAAGGGATTCTAATGTGCTGTTGCAGTATATTTCAATGACACTTTAAATGTAGTTTTCAGTTCCTACGTTGGAAAAGCTCTGTGCTGCTCTGTTCCCTGTTGTCCTGAGCTGCCTGAGTGTGATGTCCAGCAGATGTTGCATAGTCTCAGTTGAGAGGCGATGGCTTGCTGATGTTTAAGTAGGAGCATAGTTTTATTGAGTATCTCTACCTTCCTTAGTCTTAAGACACTTCGGTATTGCTTTGCTAATTTTATCTAAAACACTGAAATGAGGCTCACTTTAGTACATGAGGTTTTTTTGCTTGATTCTGAGAAGTCATTGTAGCACATGTAATCAGTCTATGACAAATGTAAATATTTTAAAAGATCTAAAAAGGTATTGTCAAAATGACAGATGAGATCAAAATGACAGACGAGCTAAGCCTGAAATGGAAAGTATTATAGAGTATTTTATCAGAGTTTTTATTTTTCAAGTTGATTCTTTCAGTACTACTCAATAAGTTTCCACCTCCTGTTTTGTGGCAGATGAATGTTCTTGGTTTTAACTAATGCATATTTTAAAGTCACTGAGCTCTATGGAAAGAGGCAGATACCACAGTAAATTCTGTTGGCGAGATCGAAACTGTTGGAGTCTTCCTAAGTCTACAGGAAAGTCTGCATCTCTTGAGTGATTTACTTAATTTTCACAATTGTAGAGTTGAAAATGACCTCCTCTCCGCTTCCCATTATACCTGTGTCAGACAGAAGTAATATAGTTTTCACTTGTAATTACAAGTGGGGAGAAGCTTGTGAGAGTAGTTAGAGGTGGCACAGGAGACTTTGTGTTGGAACTGGTTCTGTCTCATCAGAATTAGCTTTTAAATTTTGGGGGGAGAGGAATTGGGGTGTTTGTCATCACCTACCTTGGGCTTGTGTTTAAGTAGTCCTTAATTCTTAATTTTTTAGGTTAGTGGAACAGCTCTGTTTCTGTGAACTGTCTGTAAGGCTTATTCAGACTGTTTCTATAATTGGGCAAAATTGAATTAGTCTGAGTGTCCTTGTAGCCAGTAAGTCACTCTTTTTCAGGTGGTGGAAAACTGTCTGCTGTATGTATATCCCTGGTCTCCATCGTTGTGTAGGTAGCAACAGCTGCATCAGTTACCTGATAGCTGTGACTCTCACTTGTCAGGCTGCTCTGAAGATTTCAAAGAACGTAAATAATCAGCTTTTGCCACCTACTTGCAGCTTACATCACTTCGGTTAAGCTATTTAGTGCTGGTGAGGCAAATGCCTCTAATACTGTGAACACGTTACTGTGTCCTCGTGCTGGCCAAGCCTAAATTTTTATTGCCTTGCTGAAACACCAAAGTGCACACTTTGTGTTTAGCTATAACAATGCGTAGTGGATTGACTTTACTGTGCTTCAGTCTTCCCCCAGAGGCACCTTCTTAACACAGGTGAAGTTAAATGCTGAGCAATGCCAAACAATTCCTGTGCTTCAAGACGAGTGACTAATTTTTAATCTCTGACAAATGCTTGCCTGATGTGTTTGCTGGAGATCTCTAAGTGATTCCACACTTCCCAAAGAAATCCGTTGAACAGTCTTTTTTTCTTGTTTGTCTTAATCTTATTGGACTCCTGCCAGTCCTTTTATTCTGGTCTTTAGTGGACAAGGCAAACAGTTTATGTTTTTCTTTGTGTTCTCTGTATTCGAACATTGCTCAAGGGTTCTTCTCCCCACCCTTCCCTACATGAAGTAATTTGAGTTATTTCAGTCTGCCATTACATGTTATACCCTTATTGGTATTACTGCTCCCCCTTCATGATCTCTTCAGTCATTTTTATTAAAATACAGCACTGAAAATGGATAGCGTCTGCCTGGTGCATTGTCAAGTAGTATGAGAAGATTGCTTCAAGCATCTTGCGCATTATTGCTCTTTGTATCTGTTCCTGCCTTTTTCAGGGCAGTTTGTGATCTGCTGTAGCAGCAGCTCTTACGATGAGTTCAACTTCCCTTTTCATGTTTATGCAGTTAAATTAATTATATATCTGAGTGTAGTTCTTTGCTTTTTTTCAAATTGAACTATATCCTGTGTATATCCCTCTTCCAGTTTTGTCAAAGACCTTGTTGGTTTTTCTGTAGTAGGCTTGCAGCTTTGTTACCTGCAGGTTTAATAATCATACCTTGCATTCAAAGGAAAGATCCTTGCTGCATGCCACAAAATTGGTCCTTTCATATTGAACACAGACAAATTAAAACTGCCCACCCTTTGCCGTTACTAGACCATGTTTCTGTAGTAGTTTTGGGAACATAATGCAAATGTCAAATGTCAAGGTGTGTGCTGGTCCTCCGAAAAAAGCCTATCCCGTCAAAGAAAGAAAGGTTAGTTTGGCTTGATTGTTTTTGGTTTTTGTGTGTGTGTGTTTTTTTTTTTTTTTTCCTTTTTGTTGTTGTTTGTTGGGTTTTTTTGACATGCCCATACCTATTAGCTTTCACCATGTTATTTTTTGGGTGGTTCAGACAGGTGTATCAAGCTAACTGCTTTTTTTGGAAATGGAAATTAAGCTAAATTGTCTCTAACTCTTCTATGTTTTGCTTCTCTTGACACCTGTTTCTTTAAGATGGTATGTTTATCTTCTTCCAGCTTGGAAGAACGTTTTGTGCTTGGAGATCTTGATGATTTCTTAAAGCTTTGTTTCTTTTTAGCTTACTGCCTTCCTACTGCAGAGTATGTGAGGATAGTCATCATTGGGCCTACTCAGTTTAGGAAAAGTTGCTTGTATTTTACGCTGCTCCGCATGCAATGAGACAAATTGTCAGAGCCATCTAGCACATGTTGCTGCTAAAAGACATTGTCCTCCTTGCTGCTTTCCTCTCAGGTGTGTGTTCTCGTGCCAAGCTGTGATGCTTCTTGAACTGGTGAGCCAGTTCGTTTTATTAATCCATCAGAAAACTTATCTGATTCCTGAGTGATTGGTTTTATTTCCGAGTTAGCAAATTATATTAGTTTTCTATCAGAGCAATAGCTCAAGGATGGATGTGGGACTACAGAATCAGCCCCATGCCGTAGCAGCAGGCAGTTTCCTTCTTCATAGAAATATTTTTTTGTTGTTTTTTTTTTTTTTTTACCAGTCTGAAGAAACTTATTCCATGTTGCATATGTTCACTGTGAGGGACACTGGTTATTCAGATAGTATAAAGAGTAACAGTATTTTAGAGGAAGAAAGGCAATGGTAATAATAGTTCATGTTTGTGTTGTGACTTTTCAAATGAGCCGTTGTCCTGACTTGTTGAAGTTCTGTGCACAGAGCTTTTCATTCCAGTTCTCTTTTAGCCCCTTTTAATATTATCTTCTCTTTGCTGTCCTCCTTGTTTAGCTCTTAGAAGTTTTTTTGCAGGGAGTTTTTTGCTGTTTACTTCTTTTCTAATTTGTGAAATCCTGCTTGAAAATACTCATTCTTCTAGTATTTGAGAACTGCTGAAATATTTTTGTTTAAAGAAAATCTGAAATAATTGGTTAGTGTTTTATTTTCTTATCATTAAAGATTTGTACAGTGTCTCCATATATTGTGGTGTTTTCTTGTATTCTGGAGAGAATTCTTTTATATTGGAACTATGTGTCTCTTCAGTTGTGTTTTAGTAGCTTTCAGTAGAATTTTGCTTTCAGTAGAATTCTCTCCTTGCTTTTAAGCTGTTTGAATGTTTGGTTAGTTATTAAAAAGTAGTACTGGTTTTTAGCAACTGCTTGCTGGTCTCTTTTTTTTTTTTTTTTTCTTTTTTCCTCTCCCCTTCTGGATGATGAAAAATTGAATTTTAGCTCTGTTAAACTGTATGTATTACCCTGTTCTTCTATCAAATAATCTGTAAGACTGTGTAAGAGAAGTTTTTGATAGATGATGGCAGCCTATTGTCTTCTAAGCAAAAAGTTTTTCCCTTATTGAAGAACGTTGAACAAAGAATCAGTTCATGTGGAATGACATTAGAAAATCTGCAACGCCTACTTATTTGGTTTCCACTTAGAAAATAGTTACCTTTCCAGATTGCTTCTTGACAGTTTCGGCCAATAAATGTGAAATGACAGTTGTATGTTGCTCTTTGGGTCACATTTTCTGTATTAAGAAAAAACAAACCTAAACAAAAGGCTAGAGGTTTGTACTGGCAGCTGGTACAGGATCTGAGACTGAACCTTGTCGTAGGTCTTCCTGAGCTACAAAAGTATAATAGCTACTTTGCTTTCACAAGATCATTTTCCCTGAACATATCTAATTGATACTAGTCTTAAAACATTTTTTTTTTAATTCTTAATTAACTGCTTCACTGTTGTCGTGGCACTGGAATTGAGAATAATATGTCGTGGCACTGGAATTGAGAATAATATGTCATCTTGCTTTTAAAAGTGTCTGTCCATCTGTCGCATTATTTGAGGATTTCAGCTGCAGGGTGGACTATGTGAAGTGATACACCAAAACACCCACCCCACCAAAAAAAACGCCAAAACCAGAAAAACACAAAAACCCCAACAAACCAAAAATATAGTAGTATGAACTACATAGGGTTTAACAGTAAAAAAAAAAAAGTAACCAAGTAGATTTGCAAGTATTTTTAAACTCAGCAATTCTGACGATATTTATTGAGTGAAATTTTGATGATTCAGTATCAGTTCCTATTTGGAACTGAAAATATACATAAGCTTTTAAGGATTTGAAAAGAGTTGGCAAGGAGCAGAAAGCCTTTTGGGCACTTTTTCAAAATGTACCAAATAAAAAAGAATGCTACATTGCCTGTTGATGACTATGGTGTTTGAGATAACAGATTTAGAGGAATAACAGCGCATGTGAAGCTGGATGCATTCATTCTGAAATACAAATGTGTAAGTCCATTGCTTGTGCACTTGGGTAGTGAAATGGAAACCCACTATTCCCTCTGATCTCCCAGCATATTTTTATGGTGATTTAATGTTTTGGGGTTTTTTTCTTGGTCTTTGGTGGAGCTTTCTTTGTGGGTTTCTTGAAATTATTTTGGGTTCAGTGGGTTTGGATTTTTTTGGTTTTGCTCTATGAGGACGGCTTTTCCAGACTTCCTGGCTTTACAGCTGAACAACTGAAACAAATTTAAACCTTTAAAATTCTCATAGGAGAATGTTAGAACTTCAACTGAAAAAAGAAACAACAACAAACCATACTATATTAAAGATAGGAATTCAGTGATGACTTGCCCCAGTTTACATTTTTTTAAATTAATTTTTTAAATGCTTGGTTTCTCTGGACTGTTCCTTCCAGTTTGTGTCTTTTTCAGGCAGAAAATGGAAACTTCTTTAACATACAGTGTCTAAAGTGTTTCCTATTTGTAGGATGAAAATGCTCAAATATATTGTTGTTGGTATTGTGTGTGTATGTATGTATTCAGATTTAGTCTTCAGTTTCTTTTAGACATCAAGACATTTATGCCAAAATATTTGCTTTTTAGAACTCCTTACTTAAAAATCAGTTGATGCCATACAAGTCACATAAGCAGATAATTCTCAAGTTTTACTAATTGTGAATTCAGTGGTGTTTTTACTGTCATAATTTTCCATTACCTTGATTCAAGAGAATGACACTGTCCCCTTTTGGGTGTTTTTAGGGGACACACTTCAAATTTAAGCTACAAGAGAAGAAAGAAGTTAGGCTATGTCATATTTATTCAGTTACATATTTCTATCTATTTTACCAGTCCATTGTATCAAACTGCATTTAGTTGGTTTTTTTTTTTTCTGTGTGTGTATTGAGTCCTACCATGTTGGCCACATGCTAGAAGAACTGCGTATCATTGACTCCTTCTCTTACTCTGGATTTAGATTGTTCCAGCTATTTACTTGAGCAAATTTCTAACATTCTAAAAACACAGTCACACTCTAACCTGTAAAACTGCATTCAGGAAGATTACCTTATAAAAGGTTAATAATGTTTGATTTGTGGTCAGTGCATGATTTAATGTATAGAATTCAATGAAGAAGTACTGGTTTTAGTACATCAGCATTGTTTTTGTGAGTTTAGAAATATATGGAGGAATCTTTTTCTCTTCCTATGCACAAACCACCAAAAGGATACTGACAGTAAAAGGAAAGGTAATGTTGCTGTTATCTAATATACCATAGATACTATTGATTTTATTGTTGCCTTTAAGGGGATTAATTTTACTTTTGCCGTTGGTCAAACATCAATGGAAGGTTTTTGGTGTTTTCACACTATTACTTAGTAGCAATCTGATTTTGGAGTGAGTGAAAATTAATTTTGTGAGTTAGTTCTTCCCTCTAAGAGTGACCGTACCTCTTTATATATGTTTTTCTGTTTCTTTAGCCTAATCTAAGGTAGTGTCATTTAAATAGCAACCCCTGACCTGTGTCTAGAGTTCAGGGTTCTATAACCCAGTCCAGGGAAGAGATGAGACAGGGGTCACTCTTCACTGCCAACAGCTGCTGCCTCTTCCAGATCGTTCTTTCTGGGCAGGTGTTAGTCTTTAAAGGCCTATGTCTTTATTTAATTCTTAATTATNTGTTCTGGACCCCCTGGTGAGTAGGCTGGGGTGGGCAGAAAGTTGAGAGGGGACATGGCTGGGGCAGCTGAACCAAGTTGACTGTGGAGATACTGCACACCGTGTAACATCATGCTCAGCAATAAAAAACTGAGGGGACTGGGGCAGGTGTTAGTCTGGAAAGTAAGCTATTGCTCCGCCAGTGGCTGGG
>VXBH01004983.1:360431-372755 GCA_013400035.1 Rynchops niger | reverse complement strand
ACGTCCAGGAGAACAGATGATCCCTGTGGCTGACATGCCAAAGTCACCTTTCAAAAGGAAGAGGTATGTTGAATTATTGTGCTTTATAAATGTTTAATTAGTATTCCTTCTCTACAAATTCATTTTATCCCAATCTTTTACTGGTTAATACTATATCGTAGTATAAATTTTTGTAAATCTTCATCTCAAAATATACTTTTAGGTTGCTTTGTTTTGTAAGGATGTGGATTTTTTAAAAGATTGTTTATTATCTGGCTGAGTAAGGTGCTGGTCCTTTTTGGAGCTTTAGTAGGAATTTAAGGTGAAAAGTGGAAGGTAATGTGAATAGGCATAAAACTACTGAAGTATGCAATGAGACTGGAATTAATGCCCCTGTTCTTAAATGTGAGTGGGTGTTTAAAGACCTCAAGGGGCAAAGGCTTCTCTCATCTGAAAGGTAACACCTCCAACATTGAATGACATCTTTAAGCTTTGCTGTGGTACTGGGTATAAGTACCAGCTTAAGAGTAGAGATGTCCTCTGCGGAACTTGAATATATGTGTTATGAGAAATTATATCTTTGGAGTTCTCTTGTTCAAAATTCAAACATAAAAAGGGAGCATACAAGAAGTAGAAGCAGGGTCAGGTGCCTCAGAAGGAGTATAGAGACACTGTCCAACCATGAAGGGGATTCAGTTAAAGCCAAAGACCATCTGGAGCTGGATTTGGCAAGGAATGTGAAGGGCAACAAGGACTTATACAGACATATGAACAGCAAAAGAAAGATTAGGGAAAATGTAAGATGTCTACTGAATGGGGCAAAGGGCCTGGAGACAAAGGACACAGAAAAGGCCAAGATACTCAATACTTCCTTTGTCCTTGTTTTTACTGGTGAGATTTACCTTCAGACATTCCAGGTCCCAGAGACAGTAGGAATGTCTGGAGCAAGGACTGCTTGCCTTCAGTGGAGGAGAACTGGGTTAAGTAACATATCAGATGTTCAGATCAGACAAGCATGAGCCCATGGGACCTGATGGGATGTACCCACAAGTGCTGTGGGAGCTGGCCAGTATCATTGCCATGCCATGATGGTCTTTGAAAGGTCATGGCAGTTAGCCAAGGTTCCTGAGAACCGGAGGAAATCAAATGTCAATCCAATCATTTAGAAGGGGTAAGAAGCAGGCCCTGGGGAACTGCAAGCCAGTGAGCATCACCTTCATCCTGCGAAGGATGCCATTTCAAACACGAGGGACAAGATGATCGTTGGGAGTAGCTAGTATTGATTTACAAAGGGGAAATCATGCCTTATCCACCTGGTAACATTCTGCAACAAAATGACTGGCTCACAGCATGAGAGGAGTGCCGGGGGTGTTATTTATCTTAAATTTAGGAAGGCTTTCCATGCTGGACACCTGTCTCCCATAACATCCTAATAGACAAATTAATGAAGGACAAACTAGACTGATGATCAGTGAAAGTGGTTCAAGAAGTGGCTTAACTGCTGTGCTCAAAGGGTTGTGATCAGCGCAAAGTCCAGCTGGAGGACAATTGCTACTGGAGTAACCCAGACATTGATACCTTGTTCCAGTACTGTTCAACATCTTCATTAAAGACCGCATCATGGGACAGAACACACTCTCAGCAAGTTTGCAAGTGATACAAAACTGGAAGGAGTGGTTGACACACAACAGAGTTGCAGTGCCAGTGAGAGGGATGTTGAAAGGCTGTAGAAATGAGCTAGCTCTCAGTGGCCTCATGAAGTTAGCACAGGGATGTGCAAAGCCCTGTACCTGGAAGGAAAGTCCGTGCGCCAGCACAGGCTGAGGCCCAACTGGCCAGACAGCAGCCCGACAAAGGACTTAGGGGTCCTGGTGGATGACAGGTTGGCCAAAAGCCATTATTGTGCCTTTGTGGCAAAGCAGGCCAGCAGCCTCCTAGACAGGATTAGGAAGAGCAGTGCCAGCAGGTTGACAGATGTGACTCTTCCTCTCTGGTCATCATTAGTAAGACATATCTGCAGTATCATGTCCAGTTCTGAGTTTGCTAGTCCAAGACAGACATGGGCATACTGGAGCAGGTCTGGTGACATGAAATGCAGGCATGGGAGAACTGGTAATTACCCTTGAGAAAAGAAGGCTCAGTGGGATCATATCAATGCATATAAGCATCTGACAGGAGGCTGTAAGGAGGGCTCTACTTAGCACTGCCAGGAGACAAAAGCAGAGGTAATTACAACTTAATTACAAGAAATTCCATATAAAATAAGGAGGAATAAAAAAAAAGTTTACTGTATGGATGGTTGAACACTAGGACAGGTTGTCCAGAGAACTTATGTAGTCTCAGTCTTTGGAGTTGCGCCAAACTTCACTGGATACAGTCTTGAGCAGCCTGCTCTAGTTGAGTGGGGGAAGTTGGACTACACAGTCTCCAGATGTCCCTTCCAATCTTGGCTATCCTATGACTATAAATAGCTCCTGGAAAAATGTGGCATACAGTGTCAGCTGCAGGTGGCCATGAGAATGGTCTTGTGGCTCTGTTCCTCCTCTGCAGTGTTTCCTTCACTTTCATTAAACCCCAAAGAAAGTTTGTTGCTGCTTTTCATTCCCAGTTCTACAACATGGAACTAAATACACGTACGCATTTCCCAGTGGTTTGGTAGAAACATGAATGATGAAGAATGACTTCAGGGACAATTGAAACCTGTCTCTTAACAGTCAGAAAGCAGCAAAGGCCAGCAGTTCCCTGCCAGGGGCTGATCAGTGCCTAGTCTCACAGTGCCTGTGGGAGGCAGGAAGGGGCAGACCTGGGGTTCGAGGACCAGATTGAGCCCAGACTCCAGTCCATCAGGCAAGCGTGTGATGATGGGACAGGTCTGAGGTCAAGCCTGGATGTCAAGTCTGCCAGCGAGGATCCGGTCTAGTGATTGCCAGGCTGGTCCATCATGACAAAGCTGTCCCGAGGTCAAGCTGGGAAACAAGTCTGTGTACCAGCACACCTCTGGCTTGAAGAGAAGAACGGTGCTCCTGCAGCATGGCTCAGTCCAGGACTGAAGGCCCAGGCCTGAGCTTAAAGAGATCTCCTGGGCTCTTTGCCAGGGTTTGTGGGTGGAGATTGTAGGTAGAGCTGCTCAATCATTAGGGCCTTTTAGAGCATGCAGGGCTCTGACACTGTCGTGTTGTTTTCAGGTTTGCTTGGGTTTTTTGAATTGCATAGGTGTTCTGATTTTTTGCATAGCTCATTCATTTTTAATTTGTCCTAAGTGTTACTGTTTTTTTCATTTGACTATATGTTCTCGCTGCAGGGAGAAAAACAATGCTGTGGTGGAAATTAAGTAATTAAGAGAAATTTCTATATCACTAATACTGGTTTTCTTATCCAGAACTACCAATGAAATAAAAAACTTGCAGTACCTACCTCGAACCAGTGAACCCCGTGAAATGCTATTTGAAGATCGGACACGAGCCCATGCAGATCACATAGGACAAGGTTTTGAACGCCAGACTACAGCTGCTGTGGGAGTGTTGAAGGCTGTGCACTGTGGAGAGTGGTATGTGCTGATAGACTTATTCACTTATGTGTTTGGAAAATATTTGCCTGAATTTCCATTTATAATTGGTAGAAGGAGCACAGAGTAGGTTAATCTAGTATTAGAGATTTAATGAAGACTTAGTAGATACTGGACTCTTTTTTTTTTTTTTTTTTCCTCCTATCTCTGCACTAGAAAAGTTTGCTGTCTGTTAGATTGGGTACGGTTTTGCTGTGTGGTTGGAACTAGAAAGGTGCCTCGCAGTGACAGTTTAATAGCTATAATTAAGTTGCTGTGACTGAGTTAATGTTAGATGTAAAAACCCCTTACACTTTGTTTTGCTTTAAATAGTGCATACAGACTGACCTGTTGTTTCTGTCTGAGGTGCATATGAAGACATTCTGGCAATTCTTTGCGTTGTCTGGAGATGAGCAGAATTTGTATACTTCAGCTTCAAAATCACGGCTGTTATAACCCTGGTTTATTTATGGTAGATCACCTTGGAAGAATCCTGTAGAGGNGTGGTATGTTTGTGTGTTTTTTTTTTTTTTTTTTTTTTTTTTTTGGGTGTCTGTCTTTGGAATTCCCATAAGAGATACAGGAAATAAATGTATCTCATTTGAAGCTTGTTTAAGTTTTAGCCAAATAAAAAGCCCATAATCACATGGGCTTCCTGGGCGAGATGTAAGAAGCATTTTTCAGGATCTTCTGACCTTGGTTAGGGAGAATGACCTTAGTTTTGGAGGTTACCTTGGCATATGTAAACACTAAAAACACCTTTTGTTTTTTATAGCTGTCTAGAATTCAGAAGAGTGAATTCCCTTTGGATGAAATGATGCAAATTTGTGTTATGGTGCATGAATTTGTTAAGTAGGGAATTGAAAAACTGCCGTCGGGGAAGAACTGGATTGTTCAGATGTTAATGTGTTTTTATTTTGGGCTCTGAGGTTTTGCAGTTTACTTCCTCTTCAGGTTGATGATAGCTGGAGCCTTAAACTTCCTGCTTGCTCTCTGAGAAGCTGGAGTGAATTAAGCCTGAGCAGTGGCAGCAGGGCAACAGCTGACATACTCTGTAGATCTGATTATTTTAAATCAGTGAGAGAGACAGACTCAAACCTTTAAAAAAAAAAAAAAAAAAAAAAAAAAAAAAAAAAAACCAAAACAAACAAAAAAACCCCAAAAAACCCTAACCCACACAAAACCAAAACAAAAAAACCCCAAACCAAAAAAACACCCACACAAAGACCAAAACACTAACCAAAAACAAAACCCCGCCCCCTAAACTTGCATGCCTCTTGAAATTAATAAGAATTTAAATTGATAGTAATGTAAATGTCTGTGGGAACTTCCCTTTCTCACCTTGTACCTTCATAACAAGATGCTCCTCCCTTGGAAATGATTACTTGTTCATTTACATTCTAAAAATAAGTTTTCTTGCTTTTCGGATCTAAACCATCATCTCTCATACATTGGAACTTGTGGAAAAGGGTGTCTGTTCAACCTCCATTAAAACTCCTTTTTGAACTTGGACAAATAAATGGAATTAGTCAAAACAAAAACTGTAAATGAAGAAGTGATCTGAAAATAGGCAAAACTGCTCAACAAACTTGAAAGTACTTCAGTTTGGGGAAAAAAAAAAACAACAGTATCAGCATTTCACTTCAGTGTAAGGACCCAAAATGTATTTTTTAATGCAGAATTAAAATTTGGGATTGACATATTTAGAGGAGAAAAATACATAACACAATCAACATAATAAAAATGATGTATTTCAGTCTTGATTTGACCTCAATGATAATTTCTCCTTTTCCTTGCCGCTTTTTTTTTTCATAATTTTGAAAAGCCACTTCACTGTACTTACATGAAGAGATGTAATTTTTTTATGATAATGAAGCATCGTTAATTAATATTACACATTAAAATAATTTTGGATATTAGCTTTACCGTAGTTTGTAAGCTGTGGTTAGATTTATTTTAAAGGAAACAACATCCGTGGAAATTCTGAAAAATGTGTGGGTTTTTTTTTTTTTAAATCTCTTTGAATAGTTGAATAAAACTGAAATTTGGAGATATTCCAGGGTTGATTAGGGCATTATGGCAATAAAAATGCACATGTTTTAATGAGGAGATACCATATAGAAAATTCACGTTTTCTTGAGGAAAAAATCATGCAGTTCCTAGACTTGCTGAACTGAGTTGTTAGTTTATGTTCAGTTAGTGTAAAAATGAATTGGGTGTGCACAAAAAGCTTTTTTGTAAGCAATAAGTTGCTGCAGATTTAAAGAAAGGGGGATTTATTTAGTAGTTGATAGGCATAAATGTTAATGTTAGGTAGGATAACTGGTGCCTTTCGGACCAGATGGGAACAGAACAGCTGAAAGGCAAAAAGCAGCTTTTGGGGATAGAGGACAGAACTGGAAACAACACGTAGTATTTGGAAGACTAAAAAAGTAATTTTTGCTTTCCCAAATATAACAGGCTCTTGATTTGGGATGTTTTGTAATTAGTGGATAATGATATCTTTTTTTTTAATTTCTGTGAATATTTACAAATTGTATAAGATCTCTGGTTATTGCTTGCAAACACTTTTAAGACTGCACTGCACTGAAGTCTGAGCAGCGCTGCTGGTGTGATCATGGTGGTTACTGAATGCCATTTTTGTAGGTGATGCTAAGCTTTACAACTTAAGAAATGACAGTGAAACTTTAAATTATGGACACTTTGAAGATTTTTATGTGGGAAGTTTGGGTGGGTTTTTACAGGGACAGCAGAAGACATTTCATGGCATTGTTATTCGCAAAATCAAACCCCTCTGTCGCAGGCTGGAGCAAGCAGCTTTAAAGTTTGTGTTCCAGAGCAAGAAGTTGTTGATGCTTTTCTATATGATCGTAGGAATTTGTTACATATTGCCAGACTTCATGCATTAGGTCAGAAATAGTCATGGTAAAACCTGTAATCTTGAATCTGTTTTGAAAAATTACACCAAAAGATTCCAGCCCATTTAAAGAATGAGGTTAAGGGGAAAAAAAAAAGTGCCAAAAATAGTCCTAGCAGTGCTCTAATAGGGACTTAAATGGACTTTTCTGAAGTCATCCTATAGTTCTATTTGGATTTAATGTTGGGTTGGTTTTTATTTTTGATGTCTAGCTGAACTATCCTGCTACTGTGTTGCTTGAAAGGAGGGACCTCACCTAAACTTTAGGTTTTGCAAAATATAATCTCAAAGTTGTGCTAAGTAACAGATCTGCAAATGCAGAATTAAAAATGATCTGGCAATAATTTTTCTCTGTTGTGTTTGCAAACGGAATGTCATGTTTTGTCATAGAATTGCAGCACAGATTTGGTAATGCTTATGCTTGTACACATAGATACAGGGACTGAGAAAAGGAATGGTTTTAAATCATTAACTATACTTTGTCCTGTATAATCCGTAAAACAGTAGACACTGCTGTGAAAACATTGCTTTGGATTAAAGTTATTTTAGTATGGAATTATTATTTGTAATTATTTTAATTCTTAACTTCATTTACAAATATTATTAACTCCAGATGCAGATATATATTATTTAAAAAAATAAACAGTGGATTAATTTAGCTAATATTTTTATGCCACTGACTAGTGGTATTTCTGCAAGCTTTTTGCTTTCATTGCTTAAACCCTCTTCAGGGATATGTAGACCAAAAATACAGAAAGACATTTTAATCTTTGTAAAACTGAAAGTAAAATATGTGGNCTTTCCCCCCCCCCCCAATAACCTTAGACTGGTTATTTTTTGCTTTATTGAGGTCGTGACCTAAATAAAATAAACATGTCCAGTTGGTTTAAAAAGCCCAATAAACTGTACGTCATTGCCTGCTTTTTACAACGTTAATAACACCATATATATATATATGAATGAAAAATGGATTATCGTCTTGCTTTTTAAAAGGAGCGCTTGAACATTTTTTAAACAAATTCTGAAATGCTGTCAAACGGTTTTGCTGCATCAGCTCCTGCCCCGGGCCCCTGTGAATCTGGACAACTGTCCCCCCTGCAAGAGCTGGACGTGGGGGGAGGCAGGGGGACACGGGGCTCAGTGCGGTGACAGCCAGCTGCGTGGAAGGTGGTGTTGCACTCCTGTCAGGCCCGGGAGGACAAAGGAAGAAAGTCATCAACTAGGCTTTTTGTCTGTGATAAATTTTCGTTGCAAAACCACTCCAGTGTGAGATTTAGCCTATATAAATAAAATCTTCGTATTGCTGTATTTTTAACAAACCTTTTAAAAACCAAACATCCTTCAAAAACAAAACACATGGAGCTTAGTTTTATATGTTTCTGTTGAAGAACAGAGTTTGGCTTTTTGTCTTTTGTTAGTTAATTCTAGATAATGTCTCACAAGGAGCTCTATAAATAGTGTGCATTCCTTTGGGGAAACACGCAGTGGGACAAGAGGTGAATTCTAACAGTCTGAATACGGAGACAAACCCTAATTCAGATTTTGCTCTTCTGTAGCTTTCTAGTGAGCACAAATAGGAATGTATTTTTAAGGGATGTTTTGTGGAGGATGACAATACTTGCTGCTTACTAGCATTGTGGCAGCTCAGTATGGGTTCAGCTTTAATACTAACTCTGAACAAGGTGTTTGAGGCTCAAATACTGTTTGCCATAGTACTACTCGCATCGCTGCATACTTTGAGGGACCTGATGGGCATATCATGTTAGAGTGTTGACTGAGTAAGCCCAGTGTATCTGGGGCATCTGTCTTTTAGTGTCATGGCAGACAGAGGTCAATTAAAAATAAACATGAAAAATAGTTAGCTATGTTGACCTTTCGTTGCTGCTTTTACTGCCACTTGTAAAGGAATTGTGGTTTATTTGTTTAACCAGCTTAATGGGGTTGTGTTGTAGTCAATTGTTTTTCTTCAAAATGTAGGTTACATTAGAACTGTTTGGTTTTGGGTTTCTTTTTATCATTTGCTTTATCCTTGCCTGCAGATCTTCTTTATTATTCTCTGCAGTATGTTAGTTCCAGCCTCTGACTGTGCAATTCTTACTCTTCGGTAGGTCTGAGCAGCCTCGTATAACCAAAGACGTAATTTGTTTTCATGCTGAAGACTTCTTAGAGGTAGTTCAGCGAATGCAATTAGATTTGCATGAGCCTCCGCTCTCACAGGTGAGCATGGTATGAACTGTTGATCAGGTGTCTTCTGAGTCATAAGTCAGAGTTTTNCCCCCCCCCTCCTCTTTTCCTCCAGTGTGTCCAGTGGGTCGACGATGCAAAACTTAACCAACTGCGAAGGGAAGGCATTCGATATGCCAGAATTCAGTTATTTGATAATGACATTTATTTTATCCCAAGGAATGTTGTGCACCAGTTCAAAACAGTTTCAGCTGTGTGCAGTTTGGCTTGGCACATCCGGCTCAAGCTGTATCATTCAGAGGAAGAACCTTCCCAAAATACAAGTACTGCTGAAGCAGGGACATCTGCAGACTCCAAGTCTTCGGTTATTGGACTTCAGACTGACAGCAGAATTTGTACGATAAGCAAAAATACCTCCGAAGACACCAAATTTTCAGATGCTCTGCAGACAAAGTATCTGCAGCAGGAATTCATGCCGATTAAACATGAACCTGTTGCATCTCACCGAATAAAAGAAGAACCCATGAATGTTGATCTTGCTGAAAAGACAGTGGCACCTAATGACGTCGGGGGCCAGAATGTTCAGACTAGATTGGATCACGTTGAATTGGCGGCATTTAAGTTGGAAATGGATTCTCAATTCGAACCCGGCAACAAGGACTTACAAGGCAAGTTGTGCCCCGGAGGTCACATACATCCAGATGATACAAGACAACATAGTTCATCATATCCAAAACTGCATGGACAAAGAGAGGATGATTTTTTGTGCTAAATTTGTATATATGGTTTTAAATTCCTTTTTAAACTTAATGATGTAATAATGTAAAGATTCATAAATTCTGTGAGGCAAGCTTGTGACTTGCCTTCGCATCTGTTACAGAAAATAGTTATGTAGCTTTGTAACATTCCTCAGTGCCTGTCCATAACTGTGAAGTATCAAAGCACTTAGGGCCAGATGCACTGTAAACACTGCAGGTTTAACATAAAGAAGTCTTTAAATAATTTTGAGTTGTAGGTTTTAGAGTAGAGCTGACATTTAACATATATATTTTTTGTAAGATGAGCCAGAATTCTTTTTGACAATTCCAGGCTTTTCCATAGAGCTTATTTATACCAATTTTTTCATTTTAAATGTGTCAGCACTGTAGTGTAAATATCTTTTTTAAAAATCTTTTTAGTGTGATTTATACTGAAATGTGAGCCGCTTAATAAAGGTTCATAATAACAGATTGGTTTTATTTTTGGGTCTGCAAAAAATAATTCAGTTAAACTGCCTCTCTAAATGGTTATGTTTCTACCTGCACTAAAGCATAGGGTGCCCTTACGCCATTGTGGGGTGAGGAGCTGTAGCAAACTGAGGTAGACCTGAGGCGTTCTTTGTAAATCGAGGTCAGTCAGAATGCAGAATCGGTCCTCCCTTCACAGGATTCCTTGCAGTTGCTCATTATAGGCACTCCCCAAACTCTGCTCTCAGATGTTAACGTGGAACAGAGAGGCAAACGGTCCCCTGTTGTGGAGGGCAGCTGGGCACCCACTGGGCTCCAGGAGGCTACCAGTAACTGTGAGCATCTCTAGGAGCAAGCTCCTTTCTGTGGTAGCCTCTTCCCCCTGCTCACCCCACAGTTAAGACAGTTCCATTTCACATTTTTAAAAAATCCCACAAAACAACCAACAACCACCCCTCTCAAGTTAAATAAGTTATCTGACTAAAACGAAATAAAAAAAGATTGACATGGTTACTTACGAAGTTATAAAGGCCTCATCTTTAGCAGTGACCTGTAATTCATAGAGACTCATTTGGATTTGAATTGCTCCCTATGCTGGTAGTGCCAGGCAATAAAGATACTTGTCAGTGTGTCCTCAGGAGTCCCAGTTTGGAAGCAAGAATTGTTTCGTTAAGAGAATACAGTGGTGTCCAAGTTTAACTGTTCTCTCCTCTCCCTGCCTCTGGAACGCTTGAATTCTCTTCAGCTGCGTTCTAAGGGAAGAGGATTTCAAGGCTAGCTAGCATCTGATGTGGCAATGGCAAAAACTCTGTCATTTAACTTATTTAATTCTTTGTGTAACATATTACTGTATAGTTCAAACACAACTGAATGATGTTTCTTTTTCAGGTAGCTACAAATAGCAGTAAACAGCCTGTTCTTCAACTAAGTATTTAAAACTTAAGATCTTAGGCCTGTTATTTCCAAAGCCCTCTCAGATTTTTTTTTTTTTTGTGTCTGTTTTTCCCTATAACTTTCTGAAAGTTGTACCTCCTCACATACCCAGTTTATATGCTTTGATGCACTTAAGTGATTGCTTTGGCTTCATTTGTAGCAACAGAACAACATGATTTTATAGGTGATGTCTAATTCAACTACCTGAGGCCCTTTTGTCGCAAACAGTTTTTGCTTATAGGTTGTTAAAATTCAAAATGTTACTGTGTACTTATGCCTGGCACTGAAATCAGCCATTTAACGGATGCGTGACGTGATTTCTTGAAATCTAAAATACGTCTGTCAAGGCATTATTAATTATTTGGATCGCTAAACATTACTCCTATATAGCCATAATTACGTCTTAGAGAAGCAATAGGAACATGAATCTCTTGTATGTGGCTAATGTGTCTTTAAGTCTTACTGCTATTTTCTTTAATGCTGGCTAAGAGATTACTACCGGTTTTGCAGCCTCAGGGATCTTGCTTTCCCCTCACACCATGAGCAAGTGATTCATGTGTGACATGGTAAGTTACTACTCTAGCAGATTCTGATTTGAAAAATTAATTGGTTCATGTAAGAATTTGAGCCTTTCAGATAGTAGAAATGTCGTTTCAGCTCCCTTTGTGTTTTCTGGATTATCTGGAAACTTCCACCCGTAATCTCTTTGGCTTTATGAACATCCACACACGATTACGTAGCCTTCCATTCCCGTTCTCTGCGCCAGCCGGTGGAGAGCAGTAAAAGAGAAGAGCTGCAGGTTGTAGTTTGTACCAAACGTGCACGCTTCCCAAGTGGGTTAGCAGAAGGCTTCAGCTTTATCGAAATCAGCTATCCCAGATACTTTTTTTTTTTTTAAAAAAAAAAAGCACCCCACAACTACTTAATTTACTTAAAAAAAAAAAAAAAAAAATCTTATTTGTATGCTGGTGATCCATATGCTGAGCATTAATTTTTTAAAAATCTGTCAGACTTTAGTAAAGTGTGTACATCCCCCTTGACGGCAGGCAGCTTTCTGCATCATAGGCCTTGTCCGGACTGAAAAAATAAATTCTTTAAAAATGGTTTAGCAAACATGACTTTACATTTAAGAGTAGAACTTCGATTCCTTTTGAAGACCTGCTCAGTGTCTTGGCTGATACGGCCTCACACTTCTGCTCAGGTATGTCCTGGTTCCGAAATTTTGCTTCTAAACTGCCCATATCTTCAACCTGGGTGTTTTTTTTCTTTTTTTTTTTTTTTTTTTTTCNTTTTTTTTTTTTTTTTTTTTGTCAATCACTTTCAGAATTTTAAGAGATTAACAAAAAGTGGCAGTTTTTGCAAATTTTATGCACCCTTTTAATATTGATTTTTTGAGACAGACTCATTTTTAGACAGAATTCCTTGCAGACAGAGCATGGACAATACTGGGGTTTACCAATGGCTATCAGAACTCCCTTTGTGTTCAAAGGCGTAGCAGTCTGGGCTGGCTGGCTGTATTAGTGTATACTTCTTACTTTGCT